>JASDQU010262996.1:0-15514 GCA_032191745.1 Picea mariana | reverse complement strand
ATCTGCGGATTTCTGGACTGGTGCTTCTAGTTTTCTGGTACCTCTGGTACTCTGGTACTTCTAGTACATTGGTTTTCTGGTACTTCTGGTACTTTGTGAAACTAGGGTTTCACTTTTCGGGAGATCCATCCACTGAAAAGGTGTGATGAGAGTGCCAAAGTAATCCTTGGGGGAGGGTGCACTTTTCTAGAAGGTTTTAGGGCTAAAAAGATTCACCATCAAAAGGCCGTAATTTGCATGTATGGCATCAATGACATTTTTCACTCTTGTGAAAGATGCTCTCTTCAGCTTGTCTCTGATCCCATGTTAATGTTTAAGCCATTATTATAGTTCTTTACATTTCAATAGATAACAATAGCATAGCACAAGATCACTGAGAAATACACAATCACAAGAGACATAGCATTTATCCTGGGAAACCCTCTAGGGGAAGAAAACCCAACAAACTTCCTTATTATAGATAGCCAATACAATGCCAAGAGATAACTCAAACTAATACATAAGATCCTCTCCCAAAGATGCGCCACTCTCTCTCCTTCCCTCTAACTGCAATTCCGAAACTTGTCTCTCAAAATGAGAAAGTGAGTTGTGTGTCTAAGTGAGGTGCTAGCCTCCTTATTTATACAAGACTGGCCCATGTGAAGTGTCCCTTCACTGGCAGGGCCGACTTCTCCAACTGGGTGGTTACAACCACCTTTATTATATTTCGGGGCCTCTTGATATATTTTGGGGCCGACTTCTTATTTTGCCTTTTACAATTACATTATGACCAATCCGCAAAAGGGGATTTGGTCCTTTTACAATAGCCGACATGATCAATCCACATTGGGGATTGATCCAATGATTAATATATCAAATAATAATAAGAATACACTTTGCAGTTACATTATTTTAACACCTATTGCATATTTTGTTTCAAATTGTCTAAGGAAATAAAAATCGCTAGGGCCTAAGTTTCCTTACTTTCTAGCAATTATCTCTCTAGGACTTGAATGTTTGAGGCCTTGGGTTATTAACACCTCTCTCATCTTTTCCATCTCCTTTTGACTAAGTATTATCGTTTCTATTTCCCTCTAAGCATTGTTGCTGCTATCATTGACTCCATTACCCTAGAAGGCACTAGTATATTCACTACTAGTGATTAATTGATCAAACAACTTTCAAACCATCTTCCTTGGAACATTTACTAACTCCTACTAACCTTAGATTAGCCTAATTCATTGACTAACTTGATGTTGTTGAAAAAGATTGCTACATCCATCTAACAACAGCAAATTGACCTCTAAAGTGACATGTTATGCTAGCTAGACATTGCTAAATCTGCTTGTGACTATCTAATATCAATTTGCCTAGTTAAAGCTACTATTTATAGTCTTTTCTCAAGCATTTTGGAGCATAGTTGTTGTGGTTGTTACAAAATTATCATTGTTGTTATAAACTGTTGTACTGCTGCAATTGTATATCAGCTAGTCTAATTTTCAAGAGTTCATTGTCTTATGAAGCATTAACATCATTTTGGTACTTGGAAAGTGCCCTTTTTCCATTTTGTTGTCTTGTTCTGGGCAGGTACACAATATTACTCATTTGTTTCATTTATATAATACATAAAATAACCCTTTGAAATTGAGTGAGTTGTGAGAGGGGGGGAACTCTCTTATACTTTGGCCTTAGCCTTCTCAAAACCTCAGGTCACTAGGGATGTCTCCCCTGGGGTACATTGATATACTCCTAAATAGAAAGGGGTTTCCTATTAAGGTGACAGTGATAGGTCACTACCTGTTACACAAATCTTGTTTTCACTTGCCTTGGCTTTTGGGAAAGTATAGATTATGCGATAACAAAGCCTACATCTCATTTTTGTCCACTTTACTAAGGTATTTTTCCTAGACAAATCTCCAAGCATTGGTAAGTGTTATCAACATTCGATCTTGTGTATTAGAGCTATATATTGTGATGCCTTGAATGTTATTTTGCTGCTATTACAGTCTTATTTTCTGCGTTAAATCAATTGTATATCAGCAGATTTTAAATAATTAACTCCTACCCCTTCACCATAGCCCAATAGTTAAGGAACTAGTCTACTAATCGGTCGGGTCAGGTAATTGTGTTGTGTGATAGGGAAGCCTCCCAAAGCCTTTCGTGAGTGGGAGTTGGGCTTGAAAAGGGAGAGGATAGGTGTCTTGGTGACATTGGGAACCTATTCCTTGTGTTGTTGTCATGTCAGTCTAAGGCCTTGTAGGATTGCTAGTTTGGGCGGTAACAGGCTGCAAATACACTACCATCTTCAAGTTAATGTTCACCAATTTGGCTTCTGCAAAACGCCTGCAATAGATGGGATGCTCTACCTAGCATAAGGCACCTTATTGAATACCTTCTTCTATGCCAATATTAGTTTTTTCTTATCCTTTATGAATCTTGGTTAACATGTCTAAAATTATAATCCCATAGGAAGATGTTTCCTCTGGAGCTCGGTTGAAGCCAATAATTCTTGGTTCTGAGATGGATTTCTCATATTGAAAAAAAATATTGCACATGCCTTTACAATTAAAACGAAACCATGTGTGAAAGACCTTGTGACAATGACAATCAACAAGTGTATTGGATATTAGATTCAAAAAGAGAAAAAGATTCGATCTACAAGATCATCCCTAACTTCAGCAAGCTGAAACATACATCTACTGTTAAAAATCGGTGTATTCTTCTAATGTACAAGACAACTAAGGATACCATTCATAATAGAGTTATACATAATCCAAACAAGTGTCACCTTCAAAATACAGTTAAAATTGTGGATAAACTTAGATGAATCAGAGAATTTACATCTTAAGACATAGTCAGAAGGCCCAGCTTAGCTTCCAGCCTTCCTCTAAGAAAGCCATGCCTATATAGTAATTAATGGGTAACCTAAGAGAACTATAGGCATTGTATGCCATGTTTTTATCATCATATCTCACTGGATGACCCTTAGTTTTAAATTTTAATAGCCTAAAAGAAGTGATGTTCACATAAAAAAGACAGATTTGCACTGAATGTTAATTCAGGTAAATCTGAAAATTTCTCATATTAAATCCCAGTACTAATTCAACTATCAATGAATCAAAAAATAAGCAGTGTACTTTGTGATGACTATACTTTGTAATTAGCTAACCCATATCTCCATATGAATCCACAAAATAGCATACAACTAAAGTAATTTGAATGTAATTTATATGCAACCCAATGTTGACTGGATTCATTTGGAAGTGTAACTCACCTTGGCAGTATTTGTATTCATTATCACCTTGGCAGCCTTTATATTCATTGAATTTTCTCCTCTACTTTGTTTTTCAAAAGCCACATAATCCGGTGTAGAGAGGAAAGAACTAGTAAAATCTGCAGGTTCCTGCTATTGTTGAGAAAAATTAAGTCAGATTTGCCCATCATATTTCTGCAGTCAATATACGCTTCAATATATAATGAACAAACAAAGACACGCTCAGAAGAGCACTCTTAAATATATCTATTGTTAAATATCACTGTGTACTTCTAATGAGCAAGCCAATTTAAGGAGACTGTTCATGTTAGAATTCTACATAAGCCAAACAAGCATCTCGTTGGAAACACCCTGAACTGGGTGTAGATAAAACTCAGATAGATCAAAGAACCATTCAAAGACATACTCAAAAGGCCCATCTTGGATTCCTCTAAGGTAGCCATGGCTATAAAATAATTCATGGGTAACCAAGGAAAACTATAGACATTGCATGTAAAAACCATTTATCACCCTGTAGTTTTAGTAGCATTAAAGAAGTGATGTCCAAATAAAAATGGCAAGTTTGCATTGAATGTTAATTTAGGTAAATTTGAATATATCCTCTATTAAATCACAGTACCAATTCAACTATGAATTAATCAAAAATCAGACAGCTATGTGTACTCTGTGATGACTATATAAATATTTGGAGTTTGTAATTAGCTGACCGATATATTTTCCAAATGAATTGACACCATAGCATACAACTAGATTAATTTAATTGTAATCACCTTGCCAGTCTTTGTATTCTTTGAAGTTTCACCCTTGCTTTGTTTGCCAAAAGCCACATAATCTGCCATTGATGGAATGGGGCTAGGAAAACCCCCAGACTCCTACTATTGTTGAAAACAATTAAGTCACATTTGTCCATCATAATTCTATCTGTCAAAATATGCTTCAACATTTATTCAACAAACAAAGACACATTGAGAAGACTACTGTTAAATAAATCCTAATGGTAAACAAGACAAACAAGTGTTACCTTCTACATAAGACAAACAAGTGTCACCTTCGAAACACATTTAATTGACTGTAGATAGATCAAGGATGTCACATTTAGGGACAACTCATATGGCCTAGCTTGGATTCCTCTAAGGCGACCATGACTAATTAATGGGTAGCCTGAGAAAACTACAAGCATTTATTATCATAGCTCATTTGAAGAACCTAGTTTTAATAGCCTTAAATAAGTTGTCTACAAGGAAATGGTAGGTTAAATATATGCTTAAATATTTAAGCATATACTTAATTCAGGTCCATCATACTTATGTATTAATATATGCTTAAATATTTACTCAACAAACAAAGACACGTGAAGTATGTATCCATCACTGGAACCTGTAACTCACCTTATTCATCTTTGAATTATTTTTAACTTTACTCTTCTTTTGTTTCTTGAAAACTTTTTTATTACCACAGAAAGATGACCCTAGACTCACAAAATTGCAAGAATCCTGCAGCAGCTTTCGAGGTTGAAAATATTGAGAACAATGCCCCATTCACTTATCTATCTGCAAGTTCAAGGAATTTTCAGACAACGAACTAAATGAAATAATGGAACATATTACAACTCAGCAGACTTCAATTTTTTTGAGACTTTACTATCCTTGTATATTTTGAAGGTCACACCACTACCTTCAACTCCTCGGATTGGATTGCCTAGAGTTTGAGGTTCTTGGACATCAAGGTTGAGACAAATTTATGCCACATTTCTTTTTGAGAAAATACTGCTTATATTACACACACAATAATATGTACAAGAGTAGCAAAGAATATACAATCACATAGAAACTAAAGATGCAATAATATGAATATCCAGAAATGGGAACATTTTTGGCATTTCTAATAGGTGAACTCATGACAACAATTACTCATGATATTTTATTAGAATCTGCTGAGACATTTTCAGGAACAAATAGAAGACAAGGCATAAATGCTAGCACCATGGGGGAATCTAGCAGAGCATTTATGATAACAAGTCCTATAATAACTCTAATGGGAAAACATAAAATGGTATTTCATAAAAACAAGCTCTATACTAAACACTGGAAGTCCTATTCCAAATTTTGAATCTTCATTCTCCTCCCTCAGATAAAGGTAATAAGTTAGGCATAAACTTCATTACTATACAAAAAACCTATTATCTTTGAAAAGAAAAATAAGAAGGAAATAACGACGGATAGCATCGAAAAGAAACATAACATTCTTTAGGTAACAGGTTAGAATAGGAATTGATTTTGGATCATTCGGCAACCAAAATCTCTTGCATAAAGATCTCACTACCTTTTATTTTTACAAGATTATTTTTTATTGATAATAAACAAGTATCTCGAACAATCTTTATTTTTAGAAACAATACCAACATCAAACTTTTATAAAATGTGTTTTACTGGTCTCCAGCATCCATCATCCCCGTATTGGGACTGCCAGCTCAAAAACTGGTTGTGTAGTGTGCACCTTCTAATATTCAATGTACAACTTCTTGGAAATCTTCTTTATTTACATCTTTCACATAAATACTAGAAAACATAATATTGGCTGACATCCACACATTGCTTCCATATTTGGTCCACCTTATTTTTAAAGTGGAGTTTATCAATTCTGACAAATTGG
Source organism: Picea mariana (assembly GCA_032191745.1). Lineage (NCBI taxonomy): Eukaryota > Viridiplantae > Streptophyta > Pinopsida > Pinales > Pinaceae > Picea > Picea mariana. The sequence continues at coordinate 9,609 of JASDQU010262996.1, read as the reverse complement.
CATCTTAATTGTTATGATTATCAAATTTTGCCTTGGGATTGTTACCCCCCAGCCTAGGGGTAACTAAGGAGATGATGTCTCGAGGCCCGTAGGTAGCAAACATGGAGTGTCAAGAGCTAGATGACCAATAGATCCCACATTGAGCAGACAGATCCCCTCCTCTACACCACGTATCACCACTCATTATCAGCAGCATAGTAGCATCTGCCACACCAACTTGGCCCTAGAGGACAGCAAGTCTTGCTTCATGAGGTAACAAGTTCAGTCTCATGGTAAGTGTCACCTTAATATTTGAAGCATTTAAGTAGGTTGCAAAGAGTCCTTTCTTGATTATGGAATGTTTTCTTGGAAATTATATCTTTTTCCTTATTTCACCTTGATGGTTGACATGGTGTTATCGCACGATTTGTACTTGTGCAAAGCCCACCACAAGTCCCTCAAATCTTGCGTAACAACAGGAAATCCTACCACTATCACCTTAGTAAGAAATCCCCTCATTTTAGTGATGGAGGAGGTCCATGACACAGAAGGCTTCCCCAGTGACCTCAAGGGATCAAAGTATCAAGTTTGTTATCCAAGCCTACCGCCCCCTCCCTTGATCATCTAATGAAAAGTCTAGGTCGGTGAAATGGATGAGGTATGAAGTTGTTTGAGTACCTGCCCAAAACAAGAACACTTATAGCATATATATGATTGATTTCCAAGTATAATCATGCAATCAAAACCTCATAAGACACTAGACAATGACAATTTTCTATAGCTGGAACAAAATTGCAGCAATACAATAGTTTATAACAACAAGTACAAGTTTGTAACAGCAACAATAAATATGCATCAGAAATGCAACAATTGACAATAGAAATTTAGCATAAACATAGTAAATTAATACCCAATTGTTATATGCAATTTCTGGTAAGTTTGGGCCACCTTTAGATCAATGTATTCAGCAAATAAGAGAGTATTTAGATGGCTGTAGCAAATTTTTGCAACAGCAGCAAGTTTGCAATCAAATTAGCTCAAGTTAGTGCTCGTTAAGTTAGTAGATAGCTTGAGAGATTGAGAATAGAGGGTTTTTCTTATCACTTTCACCACAAGAGAGCTTTAATGATTAGTGCCTTAGGGCTATGGAGTCTTTACAACAGTAAACACAACTAGTCTTGGAACTTTATCTAGGTGCGACCAAGAGGTAGGAATCAATCTCTAAGGTGCTAGCACATTAGGGCCTTAGAGATTGAATCTTGAGGAGGAGAATTTCCAGGGTGCAAGCACTTTTGGGCCCTAGAAACCTTTTCTCCCTTCTTGTAGCTTCACCTATGTCAACAATCAAGAATTTAGGGATAAAATCCTAAAGTGATAGCACTTTAGGGCTTTAGGAGTCTAACCCTAGGTAGGATTCCCTTCACAAATTTATGGATGAAATTAACCTTGTGAGAGGAGGAAGCACTTATGCTCCTCTCTTAGGGTTTTACCAATCAAGATCTTCAATATGAACAAGTAAAAAAATTAGCTTGAAACATTTAATAGCATGTGATAAAATTGCAGAAATTTTCTTACTTCACCAAGATTTGACAAGAGCACACCCTAATTGCAGCAATACCATCCAAAAATCAGCAAAAGGGTATCCAAACTTGACCTCTAAGAGATAGCGCATAAGCTCAAGAGAGAGATAGTCCAAGATAAGGCGAAAATTTCAGACTTAGTGCTCTCAAAAGTGAGAGGAATGTGATGATTGATTGATTTTGATGACGTCCACGAGGTTGAATGGCCTAAGGGACCAAGAGAATAAAAACCCTAACTCATCTTCACACTCTTTTCGATGTTGGATCTTCTACTGTGAATCTTGACTAGAAGACTAGCAATCTGGTTGATCTTATCCTCGTCAAATAGTTGGTGTATGTTGTCGGCCTTTAAGTTATTTTTATACTGACTGCGGATATCCTCGTAGGCTGCACATTCCATGACAAAGTGCCATTTAGTCTCCACCACACCCTTATTGCAGAATATGCAAGTTCTCTGCTCCCAAACTTCCTTGGGTACCCTCCACCTACCTGTCTCACATCTAAGGTGATGTGAACCCGTCCTCAGTTGTGCAACTAACAACCTTGTTTTTCCTTTAATAGTTGCCCCTAAATATGTTTTCTCACTATGAACACAATTTGGGTTAAACTCCTTGATATAGTATGCTTTTTGAAAAGACTAGTCAGACATACACTATATCTATCTTGGCAGAGAGTCTAAAATGTTCCTCAGTTACATTGTTGGAAGATGTCCGGGTGTCACAGGGGACACCATGCATGGGTAGTTCTGAGACAACCGCTCATACACATACACATAAGGATTCCAGAGCCAAGGGCAGTTACAAGGACACTTTGATTTGTGTTCTAGGATTGGTTGATATCCACACAAGGGTTGATCTGGCAGTACGCCTTGGACATATGATGATGAGAGAGATGTGCAGTGAGACTCATGGGGATGCATTGGATTGCAAAGAGGAGACACACTTAGTGGAGCATGGAGATTCCTCCCCCTTGCAGTAGCACATAGTTCTGGGAGATCACCTTCATAGTAGCAGCAATCATAGTAGCAGCAACTATCTGAGTGATGATGGAGGGAGAGTGATTGACCAACAGTTTGTGGATTTATCTATTGTTGTATTTGATAGTTGGAGTTTAGAAGATTATTCACCATGGGTGCTAGTGGATGAGTTTTTGGTCCAATCCTTGGGATTGACAAAATCATATGATACTTTCCAGTCCTACAGATGATTACAGATGTTTTTGTTAGCTTTTCTTGATACTTTCATCATTGAAAACAACATAGGGGGAGATAGACAGTGGCAGGGGACATGGAGAGTTGGTAGGTCGAGACCACCTGACAGGAGTATCTTTATTGCATACAGCAGGATAGGGGTTGATCATCAGAGATAGACAATTAAGACCTTGGGCGTGATGGTGAGAATCTTAGGCCGTGGGATAGCAAATATCTCAGAGGGTGACACAGATTCATATTCTCATTGGGATGAGGATGGAGGGCTTCCGACAGTTATCAGTATGACACATGAGTAGTTAGTGAGGATTGGAAGTGCTGAACTTCCAATTTTTCTATGGGATCTGGGAGTCCATTTAGTTAGTGGTTTGTTTCATCTTATGATGGCCTGGGTTGCGCCAGAGAAAAACATACTTAACTCTTAGATGGTTTTGAGAGGGCTTGCAGGGACTTGTTCTATGGGGCAAGACAGGTTCTCCCTATTGATACTCATGATCGAGTATGGATGTGGTTGGGCAGATGTTGATTCCATAGAGATACATTTACAGGTTCAGTTTCTTGACAGCGGGCCCAGTTTTCATAGGTATGTCGGCATGAGGATACAGGAGTGGGGGATCTAGTATATATACTTTGAGCAGACAGTCATGATCAGAGTAGTGCAACGTCCACATGGTGGTCCCTGTCAGAGGCTAGCATGGGACCCTGGGATTACAGAGATGGGAATTTCATTGACTGATGGAGACAAGTGGATCTTTGCAGAAGGAATTCACTTTAACTTTCAAGTGAGCTTCAGTATTGGGGGGATAACATCACTTGTTGGTGATTCGTTAAGGTCTTGTAGTACCTCACTATGGCAGCAGCATGTTCAGTTGGTGGAGGTCGTGCTGGGGTTGCTACGGTCCTGGATGAAAGACTCATTTCAGGTTGAGACCGTGTGTTATTTGCAGGAGACTCATGGTATTGGTATGTTACAGGACTATATTTCACAAGGCAATGAAGTTCACATTCTGATATGGGATCAAGGGATTGGAGTGCTTGGTAGTTCAGCGTTTGATGGAGTTGAGTTTCGAGTAGAGTGGTTGCTCGGGGAGTTGACTAAGATTCTTTAGCCATTGATCATTCTACTCATCAGTAGCATGTGGGTGTCATGCGTGGTGAGCACTTGGAGAGACCACATATTTAGGGGAGTCTACCTTGTGTCACACAGGTGGATATGGGACCCCGGTATCATATGTAGTTGGATTCAGTTATCGCTTGAGGACAAGCAATATTTTGGCAGGGAGGATTGTAATGTCCCCATTTTGGGACATTATAACATTACAACATTTCAAAGTGTTATGCCTACCCGAGTAGCCAAATAGGGGTGACAGAAAGTTTGGGAGATATTGAGGGGTTTCATTGGGCCCGACTTGCATCGCTCATCATCAGGATCCATTCCGCACAACTTGGCTTTGGTTTCGTTGCATTCCAACGATTTTCATAAATTTGAGTTACTATGGGTCATATCTTAATTAAATTCACTAAGAAGGTCATAATGGACATATTATGTGGAGAAACCTTTTAGTGTAATAGCTCATCGAAATCAGGAGGAAGAGAATTATAGGATAAGATGATGAGAAGTGATTTTCAGTGGCTGGAGAATCCATAAGGATGGATAAATCACTTTTTAGAGGTAAAATGGTTAATTAATTAATTAATTAAGTGATTTAATCAAGGAATAACAAAATAAAGTAAAAGTCACTTGGAGGGAAAAGGTCAACAACGAATTAGGGTTTCGGAAAGATATAAACGAAGGGTAAAGCAACCTAATTCAGAACTATGTTATGATTTGATGTTGAAATATTTGCAGAGGAGGAGGAAATCAACCCCCTTGTTGTTTTGTGGATTTCTCGAGACAATTCAGACAGTGTGGACACTTGAGACAGTTCAGTATTTGATCAGTTCCTTCCGACCCATTAGAGAGCTAGCCAGGGCACACCTATTGAGCCACCTATCGTTAGTTTCCAATGGTGGAATCTCCTGGAAAGAAGAAAACAATCATTTAGGGCATAGCTCTTGAGGAAGTACATTTGGGGTTCCCGGGGGTATTCCATAGAAGATTCAAGGAAACCCTTCCGACCCATTACATAGGAGGCCAGGATGATCGTTTCGATTCATACATCATCAGATTCCTTCGGTGGGATCACTAGGGTGCACTCCCACAGCCCAGGAGGTGAAAAAACCCCTAGGGGGTGACATCACTCCTGGGTGCTAAAAAATATGCTCTCCCTCCTGTTGACTGCCTCTTCAACTAGGGGGTCAACTCCATATACCATGAAGATATGCATTAACAGATGCAAACATGTCGAAGACTATTTGGTTCTATAGGGCATTTTTTGCTCCAGCACACAGTTTTGTAAAGCGGGATTTCCGCACCCCTGCGTGGGTTTATAATGTAATAGGTCTACATGGATCATGTTAGATCAGTTGCCTTAGGGTTTCTTCATTAAGAGAGTTCCTTTCACTGAGTGTTTTTTATCCTTAGGAGGTTAATGTGGCCTAACAAGCCGGGTTAATCTCCCTTGAGTTTTTCACTCCCACCCAATAAATCCTCTGAAGTGGTGAAAGGAATTCTAATGAATTCATTCCTAGGTAGCTAGTGTTTAGGAATGTTGTAAATGACCATGTAAGACAGCACGCAAAATTCCGCGGAATTCCGTCAAGTATAGCCAGGTTTTTTTTAAGGTTCGAAATTAATTAATTAATTCTGGGTAATTATTGTAAAACTTAGGTCCCGAGATTTTTGATAGGGGTATTTGTACTCAAAATAAATATAATGAGACCCCCTACACCTGTGGACCAAGTTTCAACTCAGTCGGACAAGTTTTTCTAGGTTGTTTGTCCACTTAGGAGTTTTTCGGGAAAACGACAATTTTAATTGCCAAACCCAGGACATGGGAAAATGTCAAATTTGTAATAATTAACCAAATAAAGTGAAGTAAAGGTGAAATTAATGAAGAGAGACCCCACCTAACCTACCCATACCCTTTACTTACCCTTTCTACCCATACTTTAATTAATTACCACATTTTGATGGTACGTAACCCCCTCCCACGTATTAGTTGGAAACTCACTCTTTAAGTGGGTGTGTGGGTCCCTCTTCCCTTACCCCATGCCTCTCCTATCCACTCACATCACACCTTGGAGTGTGGACTCCACACTCTTCCCTCACTCAACCCTCATGCATCCCTCCTTACCTCACGTACCTCACGCTTTTGTTAGCTCACGTCCCCCTCCCACGTAATACTTGGATTCTCTCTTATCTTAAGTCATGGGTCCCTCCCTTCTTGCTCACATCCTCTCCTTCCTTTCTACCAATCGTATGCTCTTAAGGAGTGTGCCAACACACTCCACCCACACTCCTCATGAAATCTCACACTTTCCTTCTAAAGCTCATGCTTTCCAACTTTGATCCTCACGCTTATCTTGGTATCTTACGTGTTCATTCCTAGAAAGAGATGGAAACATCTTGTGTGAAGAGGGAAACATCTCATCAAAGAAATAAAATCCCATTTAAGATATGTGTGGGTATCATCCTTTAACCAATACACCTTCATTTGATGGCCACCTCACATGCCAAATTTACCCCTACCCTAAAAGCTCACACCACCTCTCCTTGAGTTGTCACTTGAGTTGGATTTGTGACACTTGTTGAAGATCCAGAGGAGGTTTCTTGGTCTCTTAAGTCTATATAAGAAACCTCTGTCTCCCTCTTTAAGGATCATTTTTTATAGTATTGTTATGCTACCGAATTATTCCCATCCCNCTCTCTCTCTCTCTCTCTCTCTCTCTCATTACTTTCACATTGCTTCACTAGTTTTGGCTCTTGAAGAGCTTGTAGCAGCATTGTTGCTATAACCTCTTTCCATTTAATAATACAGAAACTTCTTTGGAGGATACTGTGGCGTTCAAGATTAGTCTAGATTTGCCACTCATTGTGAGGTGATATCACTCTGAATCTTTATGTGTTTTGATAAATAGTTGCTCAAGTAAATTAGTTTACTAGGCTAGGTGAGGCAATAGTGTAGTTGCCCATCTATATATTTTGTGCATGCTTATATAATAGAAACTATGTTGTATTGTCTATGCATGCAGGATATTATATGTTGTTCCATCTCACTTATGGTTTAAGTTTTGCAGATCACCTATATGAAGTTGTTGGGATAGCTTCAAGGACGAATGTACCCTCATCTTCACTTACACTTCACTAGCATTCTCTATCCCTCTTCCTCATTCTTTTAGATTCAGTTTTTGGTATACAACGTGCTTAGATTGGTCACTTAATCATTACAATTTTCTGGGTTTTGTATGCACGAAATTTCTTCCTAAAAGCAGAAATTTCAAAACTTTGTTGAGTGTGTTGTAGCTCAAATCAGCAAGCAATAGCTTGCTGATTTTTGCAGGTTCTTACCAGGACAAGAGGGCATGCTGCCCAATTCCATGCACATTGTTGAAATAATGTAACTGCAAAGATTATTCTTATTATTATTGATATATTATTCATAGGATCAATCCCCATTGTGGATTGATTATGTCGGTTATTGTAATAGGACCAAATCCCCTTTTGCGGATTGGTCAAAAGACAATTGTAATAGGCAGAATAAGAAGTCGGCCCCAGCAGATATTAAAGAAGCCCAGAAATATAATAAAGGTGGGTTTACCCACCCAGTTTGAGAAGTCAGCCCTGCTAGTGAAGTCAGGATGTTGTTTCAGTTTGCGATCAGCTATGATCTCATGGCAGAGTAGGAAGCAATCCAGTATTGCTCTCAGCACAGCGGAAGCAGAATACATTGTTGCATGTTCTGTTGTAACACACCCACTACGACATAATAAATTTTTTGTTTTTCCTCAAGGGATAGAATCCCCGAAGTCCTACGGGGACCTAGTGTAGGCTAGTTCTTTCCTGTTCACCTCTCTGTGATCGTGGGTTAGGACCACAGGCCAAACAAACTAGGCACCTTTTCATGTTTCGCGACTCAGCGATACAAGTGAGTCCAATCTTAAAGGTAGAATGGCAAGGGAGCTATGAAACGAAACCCTGGTCGTAGATCTGGGCGCGCAGATTCTGGTCGTCCAGATCTACCCGCTGCTTAACAACAAAGCACTAGCTCCCTTTCTTTAGTCCCTATCTCGATAGGACCACATACGCGCCTAAATGCAAGAACCTTTCACAACTCGTGACCTTGCGAGTTGTGAGTCGAAGACCCTCGAATTTTCTTCACCAATCATCAATACCCGAGATTCCGATATGGTATGGCCCCTCCTTAGTAGTGCTCTCCATGCGTGACCACCGGCTAGGGATAACTACTAGCCTTGCTCGCAACTTGCAAGTTTGCGAGTTGAAAGGTTGAACCTCTGGGCCCTTCTTTTACAAAACCCCGAGACGCGAAAGTCAGAGAAGGTTTGACTCCTTTCGGGCTTCTCAGAACTCGCAACTTTGTGACTTGATTTGTTGGGTCTTTGTGCTCCTTTCTTACGAGAACCTGAAGTACAAGAAGTCAACAGGAAGTTGACTCCCCTTTCAAACGACACGTGTCCACCACCTATCAACCACGTGGGTCCCACCAAGCAGACGTGCCACATGTTGCACAAGCTCTCGCAACTCGCAAGCTCGGGACTTCTATAGTCAAAACTGATTCCCCTCAACCTCCGAGACCCCGATATGCGATATGGCGAGGAGGTCCTAACTCACTGATTGCTCCTACTTCTCGCTATTCGGGACTTCGCGACTCCAAGGGTTTCGTCTTCCACCTCCAAACTCACGAACCCCCGATACGCGATGTATCAAAACGTCAGATCCCACGGTTGTCCTTCCTCTTTGATCAACGGCCCCAATCACATCGTGATCTCGCGACTCAGGAATTTGTGACTCCAAGAGCCTAGTCTTCCACCTCCAAACTCACGAATCCTCGATACGTAATGTATCGAGACGTCAAATCCCACGGTTGTCCTTCCTCTTTGATCAACGGCCCAGATTACATCGCGACTCGGGACTTCGTGACTCCAAGAGCCTGGTCTGCCACCTCCAAACTCACGACCCGGATTGCATAAGGGTTCTAGCCCCGAATTGCATGAACCCTCAGACGGTTCTCAGGCAATTATCCCTGATCTTAATCATGTCTCTGGTAAGGTTCAGTATGGTTACAAGGTTTATGGGGTAATTCTCGGAAAAGAGTACTCTCAAGGGGCCTCCCCAGAATATTACGAGAAACTAAGCAAATAAGACGGTTCTCGGTGGAGAGAAATCATGTCCCAAACTTAATCATTTGTGCAGAAAACAACTATGGCATGTAAGCATACACAGGCATCCCTTCTATCAAATCAAACGTTAGGTAAACACTTCTATTCAGAACTATTTACAAGCACATAAAATTGAACATGCGATTATGGCATTAACTTCAAATAACACTTATCAGAAATAACACTAGAGGTGATGCAACTGTTGAGAGGGGTGCTCGTTTCCACCCAACCGTAGGCTGAGCGACTCCCAATGGATTTACCACTAGCCACCCCCGAGCTGAGGCCACAATGTTGTGAGACTGAGTCTCTATTTTCCAATGACTGAGAACAAAGGTTACTCTCCTTCTTCTCCACTATCACTCACTCTGTATTTTCTAGAGTTCCTCTTTCTTCCCTCGCATTTTCCCCCTCCACACTTCTTCCTCACGCATTTCTCTCTTGCAAGGTTGCGTGTGGTGCAATTTCCCTCGCGGTGGTTAGGCCCGAGGCTCCTACAGATGGGCGGTTCACTTCCCCCATCCCTCATTAATTCCTAAGGAGCCATCTACCTACCAACCTGTGAGT
>JASDQU010262993.1:3441-15514 GCA_032191745.1 Picea mariana | reverse complement strand
AGGAGCAGAAGGAGAGAGTGAGCATTCTGAGGAATGGCTCAACGCATTCAGCACTGAAGCTGAAGAGGCTGCAACAGGGGAGCTTGCAGCAGAAGATGAAGAAGATGAGCATTCTGAGGAATGGTTCATTACTTCCAGCCAAGAAGCTGAAAGAGCTGTAGCATTGAAGCTGATAGCCGAAGGAGCAGAAAAATATGGTGAGCAGTCTGAGGAATGGCTCGATATTTTCAGCCATGAAGCCGAACAGAATGCAATAGAGGAGGTTGTAGAAGTAGAAGAGGAAGAGACAAACAACATATGCTTTGCTGATCTGTGGGATCAGATTGAAGCCCTGGAGGAAAAGGTAAAAGTGCAGGGAAGGCACATCCAACAGATAAAGTTGGAAACTGATGAAGAAAATGGCATGGGAGATCATGGTGATCTTCCCAATGGCCAAAAATTTTCGCAGTTGAGGAGAGTGCAACAACAGGACCAGCCAAGGGGGCAGCTGACCGAAGTGATCGAGGACATCAGGGAGCTGATGTTGAAGTCAGCAGACACTGCCAGCAGGGAGCAGCTGGGCAGAAAGAAAGAAGAAGCAACAGCAGCAGTAGCAGCGCAGCGAAAGCAACAGCAGCAGAATGGAGCAGATGGGAAGCTCCACAGACTTATTTGGGATCCAGGTGGATTTCCAACAGACTCAGAGGGGAATCTCATGAGCAGGAGCTCATGATTTTTGCAGCTATGGAGTATGATGCAGGAGCATCGCTCCATGCCAGCAGCCAACCATCTAGCCACATCAGCGCGCATGCATTCATATGCTAAAAGGGAGGCGTAGCCTCATTTGAATTTGAATTGAATGTAAATTTAATGTGCTTAGGCTGTTGAGCCAGGAAAGCCATGCCTTTGCACAGGCTATAGATAAGATAGGCATTTAATGTGTATGGCTAAGATCTATATCCGATTCTGGACTAGACAACCCATTGATTGTAATTTATTAGAGTAGGTAGACCTGGAGGGAAGCGCTGAGAGCACCTCAGGTAAAAGAGATTTCAAATCTCATTTTGAGAGAGTGATGGTAGAGTAGAGAAGAGCTGAGGAGAGCTCGAGAACACCTTGTACAAACAGGCATTTGCCATTTTTAATATATACAGAAGCAATTTTTCCTTCATAGGTTCTGTCTTATATGCATGTCTGTGTGTGTTCATTATATGTTGTATTTGTGTGTTGCTATCATGCCAGTGCAGGGAGTTTGTTTGATTTCAGGTTGAGGATCTTTGAGGCTTCATACCAAGAGGGTGTGACAGAACGCTGAGGGTTCTGAGAGCCGTGCACAGAGGATGCACTTATGAACTCTGAGGAGTTAGACAAAGACATGTTGAGGCACAAAAGCTGAAATCATTGACTCAGGAGGAAGACCTCAAGGTTGCTGAATACCTTAGAGACAGGGTTGTGTATCTGAGACACAGTTGCAGACAGAATCGCTGAGGATTCTATAGGAGCTCTGCCAGGTGGGCATTGAGCGTGAGCACGGGTTGCTGGAAGAAAGAACTCGGCTGTGAGTTCGGAGAAGACCATAAGCTCTGAGGAGTTCTGAGAAGCTCTGCCAGGTGGGCATTGAGCGGGTGTGTTCAAGGAGTGCACAGAGGGAGGAACTCAGCTGGGAGTTCAAAGGAAACAAAATCACTGAGGATTCTAGAAGGCTCTGCCAGGTGGGCATCGAGCAAGGGCATAGGTGCACAAGGACCCAGAACTGTTGAATGTTCTATGGAGAAGAGAATCCGCCAGGAGGGCGTCGAGAAAGTGTGCAAGTAGGCACAGGAGAATAGAGAACTCTTTGAGTTCTACCATTTGAAGGAAGAGTCCAAGGAAGGATCTTCACTGGGTTGTTGAACACCCATAAGGACTCAGCGAGAGGGTCGCTTGAGCAGAAGGATAGCCAGGAGGGCATCCATTTCATTCTCCATCTATGGGAGAAGGAAGAACGAAATCCCTTAGGGGTCTGAGTGTTAGTGGAAGCTCAGAATAGATAGAACTTTGGTGCATAAAGACTCTGCAGAGGCGCAGGAGTCAAAAAGAATCCTTTGGGAAAGCAGAAGGAAGGGAAGCTCAGGAGGGGCAACATTATCATATGCGCGGCGAAATTCAAGGTTTGCGTAAAATCACAGAGAAGAAGGTAGACGAAGGCTGAGACCTTTGAGAGAACTCGAGGATTCTTCCAAGTGCGGAAAGAAAGCGCGTGCATGCTTAGGAGGGAGTAGCACCAGTCGTCAGATCGACAGATAGAGAGATCTGGACCGTANGGACCGTCGAGGAGATTCACGTTCAGGAGGAGCTCACAAGGAGCCTACAGCAGGAGAGACAGACAGCCATCAGATCTCACAAAGAAATCCCGACAGCCATTAGATCGGGAGGAGTTGCGTGGAGTTTAACCTCTGGAGGAGGAGCGCACAAGGAGGATTATCTGAGCCGTCAGATTAAGGGCAGATACCCAACTGTCGTCGGATCTGTAGAAGTTATGAGGGAGATAAGCCTCGGAAGCATGGAGAGAGTCCCTCGACATCAGGAATGGAGAATCAACGAGATTTTATATGGACCGTTCATTGGGGAGCGGACACGTGTCGTGAGATCGCCCACATCGGGAACTTGGGACCTCGCAAGTTGAAGGGCCAAAATCTTGGTGCCAAGATTCGTGAGGCGGTGAAGAGGCAAGAGGACGGGAGCCGTCCATCTGAAGAGGACACATGACAGATATCGAGGAGATCTCGCGAACTCAGAAGTTCACCGAGTGAAAGCCCAAACACTGGGTGCTCCAAGTCGCGAGGATGCGAGGAACGAGAGAAGGATAGCCGTTGGATGGTAGTTGAGGAGGACCATAGGATCTACACGTGGGGTCGCCTATTGAGACTTCTCAAGAAAAGCATAGAAGATTTAGCAGAGGGAGTCGTGAAGTTGCGAGACACGACATCCCGAGGCCCACGTAAGCAGTGTGGGCCATAGTGGAAGCCGGTGAGTGGAATACAGGTGGCACGGAGTCATCAGGATCTTGTCACAAGGAGCCCCGAAGCTTGGACGTTAGGATTAGCAAGGTCGCGAGGAGCCGAAGTCCGAGACGGGGAGAAGTGACCGTTGAAAGGTCACACGTGCGCATCAGATATCGGGTTTTGAAAACCCGGGAGCTTGGTATCGCGAGTGGCGAGGTTGCGAGGGAGGTAAGGCCGCGGTCACGTAGGCGTGGTCGTATGCGACTGGAGCTAAGCTCAGGAGGGCTTGCGCGTAGAAGGAGCTCATCGCAAATCAGGGATTCGAGAGAACTGTGACTCTCGACAGTGGGAACCAAGAAACCCCGAACCCCGATACTTGAGTCGGGGATAACCTCGAAAAAGTGCAGAAGGCCGAGGGGTGGAAATAAGGACCTATGGAACAGGTATTGCACAGTGATTCCACTACAGATTCTAAAGGGCCTCTTCGGCTCAACAGAAGGGGAATTTAATCGATCCTGTGAGTAGGAGGTCAGGGACAGAGACCCTGTGGGATGATAGGTTGGACCTCCTTTGCGTCATATTGGTGAATAATAGAGTGAGAATAGGGACTATTTTGAGGCCCAACAATAACCTACCGCCATGATGTTGTTTAAATATTTCAATTTGTACATTCATCCAGTCAAGATTGTTTGCAATATATAAATGCAGTGCATCCCAATCTCGATCAACTGAATAAAAAAATCATAATTCACCAATATTAAATATCAGTTATAACCATAGTAAATATTAATAATTGATGAAATAACATATGTTAATATATTAATGAGTATGATTATATACACAAAAAAAATGAAATTTATATGTATTAATATAAATCTCCGCAATTATTAATATATTACCTGTCATTTTTTTCATTCTACCTTTCCCAACAGGTGCTCCTGATCTTCAAAGTTTTTGATGGATTTCACATCCCAAATGAAATCTACTACATGCATAGTTGGTGCTGCTAATTTAGGAATATATTGACTAATATACACCATGGATTCATATACCATATATCCCTCTACCATAGAACCCTCAGGATGTGCTCTTTGTCTAACGAAATCCTTCAATGATTTCAAGTGTCTCTCCACCATCCACATTGAGCTTGTGTGTGTAGGTCCACACTTTTCAATCTCCTAAACTTGGTGTATGAGGTAGTGTTCTTATGCATTGAAAAATGTTGGAGGTATATACTTTTTCATTTCACACATTAGCCAAGGAATTTCTCTCTTCCAATACTTTATATAATATTCATGGATTTATTTCAATGACAACCATCTACATGAGATCATGACAAAATAAAATAACATGTTTCAACATAACATAATATATATTACATCACAAGTAAAAAAATGTCATTAAGTACAACAACAAATTGAAAGAAAATTTTGCATATAAATCACAACTACTCACCTCATGTATTTTCCAAGATCGTATATAACATTTTTTATCTTGCTGTCAAAGTCATTTGGGAGAGATAGCGGTAGAACATACTGTAACAAAAAAAATGAATCATTATTTGTTTCAACCAAAGTAGAAAAAAAAATTAAAAAATTAAAATACATATAAGGTCAATATATAAACATGTATACCAAAATTATTACCTTAATGAAGGTATGACAATCATGTGTTTTTACCCCACCAAATTCCCCTTTCTTCATTAATATATTATGTATGATTGAAGCAAAACTTGTGGGAAATTTAATTCTTTGAATGACCTCTTTTACATCATTTCTTTGTTTCTCTGTTAATAACCATGGAAGTTTATTTCAGTCTGCATCGTTATTTGATTTGATCACACTTTACATTGCACGATTGGCTTCCTAAATGTTCGTACAAATTTTGACATTTTTTTCTTTATCCCTCCTACCATATATGATTCGCCATAACGTTTCTGTCACATTCTTCCCAATATGCATTGTATCAAACCAATGAGCTATTTTTATCTCCTCATATAAGGGAAACCTCATGAATTGAGTGGGATAACATTTCATTCCTCGTGGAAGCCTATTATTAATGCCTTCGTGAAGCATAAAATAAATCACAACAATAACGATCAGATAAAGTAAAACAAATTCAATGATTAAAATAAAAATTCAAAACATTACATATACAATACATAAAGAAATTGCATACCTTGACAATTTCTATTATATTCCAACCTCCATAGGTGAGGTGTCATTATTCGTGGTTTTAAACTAGTCTCTTCTTTCCCAATGAAAATATGTTTTTTGTAATGTACCCCAAATTCCCCCCCACAAAAAAAAAACGTTAGGGGACATAAAAGTTCCTTGACTATCCAACATTGATTGTAACACACATATAATACATTAAATATGTATTTATTCCTTTATTGTATGCATAGCAGATTTACTATCGTTATTGGATTAGAATCATACAATTATTTGTATTGAACAAAATTGTGACCAGGACTGTCATTATCCCTTAGAATAACCACCATGTCTATGTCAAGACATGTTACCCATATTACATCACGAAATAGACTATCATTAGTCATATATTGTCCACTTCTACATAATTTTCCTAGCTCCGATAAACAATATAGAATATAGACTATCATATAGACTATGCTTAACAATAACACTATCCATGACAATACATATCGTTTATCATATAGATTATCACATGGATACCATAACACTAACATTATCCATAACAATATATATCGTTTATCATATAGACTATCATATGGATACCATAACAATAACACTATCCATAAAAATATATATCGTTTATCATATAGACTATCACATGGATACCATAACAATGTATTGTTTATCATAGTGCAACAAGAAGGTACCTATGCATAACATATCGTTTTTTCATAGCGCCGCGAACATATACCTATACGTAACATTGGAAATCCCTACTCGATTATTAACATAGTCCTTTCGTTCTAGGGTTCAAATATTAATATAACTTAGCAATTAAGTGGTTTGAAAACTGTTTATGGTGGATGACAGGTCAGGTTCTGTAGGAATGTACTTATGGCCTAGTTCATTAATGGTGAAGCCTATCCCGTACCTTCCAGGATGACACTTAGTCAAACACACCCAATGTAGGCTTGCCATCTCCTCGACCTCACATGGTAGAGGTAAGGGTGCGTACCAACTGCATTTACTCCTCTAGCGAGGACCTCGAGGTAGCAAGTTGTTCTTCGTAGTTGCCCCTTTAGTCCTGTAACAAGAAATTTTCCTCTGCGTTGTATGTGAAAATCTTCCTCTATGTTGTATACTAAAATTTGCCTTTGCATTGTATATGTCCGATGACTTGGTAAGCTCGGCCTTGGTGAATTATGGAAGGAGGCATGCACATTTGGGTCCTCTTTGTGCAAGGTGAGTAACGTTCTGTCTCTTATGTTTTCCGTGACACCTATTCTGTAATTTATTCTCTGTCTGGTGCGATGTAAAATAATTGAGAGGTTCAATGTACATACTTCTTTTTCTGTTTGAGGGTTGAAAATGTATGACAGTGCGCCTCCGTATGAGTTTTACTCCCAGGGTTCCATTGTGTTTAAGGCTTAGGGATTGGAGGGTTATTGTGTTTTCCCCTTGGTTGGTTGTTAGTCTTCTAGCATATACTCGTTACGATCCTTTACCAGTTGGATCGTGGCCCAAATAATTTTAAAATTTAAACCCTAGTCTTTTTCATTTCACCGTTATAA
Organism: Picea mariana; assembly: GCA_032191745.1. Lineage (NCBI taxonomy): Eukaryota > Viridiplantae > Streptophyta > Pinopsida > Pinales > Pinaceae > Picea > Picea mariana. The sequence goes on along the minus strand of JASDQU010262993.1, from coordinate 8,824 downwards.
ACCTGCTATTCCTATACTCTAGAACTCGTCCAAAGATCCCAAGACTTGCTACACTGATTGCTAATATTTAGACTTGTATGTTGTTAAAACTTTGTAGGAAATTTTGTAATTTTCACTCTGTATATATATATTAACTCTCTATGGGAAATTTTGTAATTTACAATCTGTGTAAATATATGGCCAAGTAATAGGATCTTATTCATTTAAAACAACACACTTGTTTGTTTCCTCTGTATTGAAATAATTCTCTGCCGGGAAGAATCCTAGATTATACCGCGGCCACTTGATCTCTCGTCTGATAGAATTAAATTTATTATGAAAGGGTTTTCTTATGTCGACCACTCTGCACTAATAAAAGAGAGAGTATATTGTTACTAACCTCTATTCCTAAGAATATAACCATTCGCCACCTCATCTGCTGAATGTGTGTGGAATGAAATCATAGGGTTCGAACAATGCCAAATTTTCAATATTATTCAAATTCCTAATGGTTCCATTTAGAGGAGCAACCCATTTTGACGGCTCAAAGGATGGACCTGGTTTATTCACAGTTGGCTACTTTGTATTAGGTCTTTCCTCAGGATTCTCATTTTTGGACTGAACAATCTTATGCGCTTCTAGTTCAATTTTCCATGGCACTGAAAAAATCTATTCATATCCTCATTGGGTAGCATGGATAGATACATATGATATTGTTTCATTTCTTGTCAAAGCTTGATATGAAAATTTTCTTTTTTGGTTCAACCAATATGTAGTATGGCATTGTCCTCATTTAATGTAAATTTTCTATGGACGTGAAAGTTGCGTAACATGTAGACATTGTTTTCCTTTTACTATAGGTATAATTCATATGGAAACTATGCTAACCCAGGAAGCAGATCTTGTAACAAAGGTTCTCTAATTGTACAATGTATAATTGTGTTGCTGAGGTTTCAGATGGCAGTGATGATTTTTTTACTGCATCGTAGGAAATCAATTGTGCCATCATTTATGAAAGTAGAGGCAGAAGAAAAAGAGTTATATTTGGCACATACATTCTCGAAGGGGGTCAAGTACACATTCATTGCAACCAAAACACCCTCAACTTGCACACGTGAGCATAGTAGTTAATGTATTGAAAAATTTAATATACAATGGTACAACAAAAAAACTGCAGAAAATTGTTCAAGGAAATTTTTATGAGCAAAGTGTGGATGGAATTGTAGATGTATACGCACAACAATTGTTGATATAGTTAGTTTCTTGATATCCTCTACTATGTCTCTTCGCAATTTTGCTAGAAATGTTGCTTGGGTTGTGCGAAAGATCCTTTCTTTAACATCTCTTTTCTTTGTTATATTTTTAAAGAGAATAAGTGGAAATTTCCCTTTATGCAATTGTTGTTCCATTGAGGAAAACAAATTTGAATAGGTTTGAAACAATTGCAGCTGCAACATGAAACAATGTAATAGTTGTGTAACATAACTTAGATATATGAGCATGTGAAAGTAAAGAAAAAAACTGGATATGGAGAATGGTACCATTGCCTTGTCATTGTCTGAATCTCCATCTTTTATATGGAGAATGTGTTGCGAGACAACTTTTCTCGCAAGTGTGACAACCGCACCAATGGTTCTGATTGGTTAAGTGTCGTTTCTCTGTGCAAGTTGGTTGATTGTTGTGTCTGATACGAAATGATATTCTGAACAAATCGTGAGAACTTTTTCCACAATACTTGTTTCTTTGAGAGATATAAGCCGATCACAATCACCACGATCATATACTATTTTCGAAAATATATTAAAATTCATAATGGATATCCCATTACCTGGAAAGATGTTTTCTGCATGTTTCTGGACAAGTTGTGTAGGGATAGTCTGTGTGACTGTTATCATAGCTTCGTTGTCTATAATGTCAGCACGCATAATGCATCTAGTTTTGTTTTCCCTGTCTAAGTAGGTGATAACACGACCATTATGTCCCTGACGAACACTTGTTCAGTTCGATGGTTGTTCAAGCCTTCTATCGATAGTATATAGGGTGTTATAAGTTTAGACTTGGTGGCATTTTTTGAATAGAAAAAGTAATGTGAATGGAAGTCTGCATCATTTTTTTGTTTTCTTTTTTCTTTGGAATAAATGTACAAGTAAACGCACAACTTGGATGATGTATGCAGGTCAGAGTTTTGTAACCATGCCTCCTAGTCTGCGGAGATTGCACTATGTTGGGAGTTTCACTTGCACTCGTTGATACCTCTTATGAATTGAAAAGCATGTGTTGCAGATGTCATCAACATATATATCATGACATAGATGAATAAATAGGTCAGGATATTTGTTTGGTAAACATAGGAAGAGCACAATGTATGAATATTTATCTTTGTCCTTTTCATTTTATTGATGTTTGTGATGATTGACTACTCATGCCCATGTCACTCGTCCAACTTGCTTTGATGCAAGCATGTGTACATGAACATTAAAATGACTAAATAAGAATATGAATTGTATATTGTTCATAATTTTTATGGATGTCACATACAGGCTCGAAGGAGATGGAGTATGAAATAGGGTGTCAAGGGATAATCAAGAAACATGAGGACCCGGCAGTCAAATTGTATGTCTCGAAAATTTTGAGTGAAAAAATGTGTAACACAAACAGGGAATGATGGGGGAGTCCGACGACCCATATGTATATCGCGGAACTCCAAAAGTTGTTTGTAGGTCACAGAACAATATAAGCGCAACCTTGAAGTTGCCAGCCCGAGATTCCCGCTATCAATTTGTATATCGCGGAAACTTCAGGTGTTGTTTGTAGGAAATGGAACAATAGAAGTGCAATTTTGAGCCCACCATCCCGAGAACCCATGATCAAAAAAGTGGCTAAGTATGGAATGAGGAAGCGGTCGCTCGGACTCATGATATAGAAGCATGAGTAGAAATATGAACCCGTGAGTCCACCAATCCGCACACCTAGAAATTTTCGGAAAAAATGACTAAGTAAAGCAACCAAAAAGGGAAAGCAGAGGGGGAAAGGAAAGGGGAATTCGGTTAAGTATAGAAGAGAGAAAAGAAAGGGATAATAGAGAGTGGGAAAATAGAAAAGGGGAGGGCCATTGTTGCCAAATCATCGTTTTCTAGTCCAATATTTTATCCACATACTTGTTTTGTACGTTTGGTTTACTATCACAATTGGTATACCTTTTCGAAGATTTTACTTCAACTTCCTCTGTTGTGGCATATAATATTTCATCCTCTTGTCCAACTAATATGTTTCTTTCAATGTAGCAATGCAGAAAATACATTGGACATGAAGGTAAGTTGGTATGTAGAAAGACATGTAAAAAAATAAATTTGCAGTTCTATTTATTTCAATGTAGCAACACAGAAAATACAGTTGACATGAAGATACATTATTATGTAGGAAGATATGTAGTACCTACATACAATAAATTAGGTTTAAATCAGTAGAATAAATATACCGACAATAAATGAAATGCAAAACAATGGAATATTAAATAAGAGTAGAAGCATTCATCTTTGTATCTCCTCTTTTACATTTGTGGTTAATATTCCTTCATCCTCTCCAATTATTTTGTTTGTTTTAATGTGGGAATGCAAAAAATACAATGAACATGAATGTAAGTTGGAATGTAAGGGAAAACAAGTAATATGTACATACAATAAATGAGAATAAAATGAATAGAATAAAAGATAGAGTTAGAAGCACGAACCTTTGTTTTCCCTGATCCATGGTTGTGGTTATATAGATTTTTTCCTAGCCAAAATATATTACAAGCTAGAAAATATTAAGAAGTTGGATGATCCTAGATGAATAATTTGGTTTTCTGCAAAAAAGTATTAAGATATTCTTTGAAACATGGAAATATAATTTTGTAATATGTTTGATGTATATTTCATAATTCAAGCACAAGACAAATTGTATCATGGTCAGACTAGTTTGTGTATAAGATAAAGAGGGTGTATTGTGATATGGGCACATTTGACCATATATGGTCAATAAGTGCGTTTTGTACATGTTTTATCTTAACCAAAAGAAAGAGAATATTGTAATTGCACATGTAGTTTTCCAATTCTTTTGTTATGGCACTATTTTGTAGCATGTCAACACTGAATTCTCTTAGAATGATAATGGTTTCATTCAGATGTAAATGGTGTAATGAATTTGAAAAACATTCATTATGTTAGCAATGTTGCACGCGGAGCGACATAGAGATTGAATATTACAATTTGCAATCCACATAAAACTACTCTTGCTAACACCATCTCAACATCTTTTTCGTCTACAAGAACATTTTGCAAAGACATGTAGGTATGGTTCAGATTTTGGAGAAAAAATTGGAGAAATATTTAAGAGCAGGAGGAAAATATATGCCAACCTCTATGGAAATTCTGTAGCATAAGAGTGATGAATAAATACCTAAAAAATCTTATTTGCAAACTATAAATAGTAAACAATAAAGAACAAATATGAATGAAACTATGGTATCGAAACTTACTCGTCAATGATGAACGACAGAATCACACGTCCAATTGCGAGTGTAGGAATTCAACCCTGCAAAGTGCAATAAGAGGTCCTGGAACTACCCAGAATTTGCATTCGAGGTCCTTGAACGTTTTTCTTTAAAACTTACTGAAATATGTCACCGCAAAAGATGGATAATGCCTGGCAATGGTGTGCAATTTTGTTGCAGCTTAGCTACCATTGTACCACACCTAGCCCTTCTACACCTACCTGCAGTTTTCTTCTAAAAGAACATCCTGCAAAGGCAACAAGCTTGACATCGTCTTTTTCGTGTCAAAGACATGGGTTTGATTCCCGTAAGGGATAGGTAGGTACTCATTCCCGGGCAAGATGAGAATATCATCGAGGGCAAGGTGCAAAGGGTAAAGAATTCCTTATTCAATTGAGGCGTTAGATTTCCACTTCGTCACATACGGCAAAGGACTGGGATTTGTAATGCTAGAAAAAATGACAGCCAAAGTTGTGCAGACGACATTGGCATGCATATGTTGTAGAGCCTGGGGAAATAAATGGAGGAAAATTTACGAGAAGGAGAGAAATATATGTCAACCTCTATCGAAAGTCTACAGGATAAGAATGATTAATAAATACTTAAACATTCTTACTTGCAAAATGCAAACAACAAACAATAAACAATGAATACGAATGAAACTATGGTATTGAAACTTACTCGTCAATGATGAACGACAGAATCACAAGCCCAATTGCAGGTGCAAGACCTGAATCGTGCAAAGTGCAAAAAATAGCTCCAACTATTGGTGAAGGATCCCGACCTTGCAAAGTCAAAGCAAACAAAAGCAAGAAGCAAGCAACAAACCAGTGAGCAAGCATAAACATGTCCAACTGTAGGTGCAGGACCTCA
>JASDQU010262989.1:2783-12913 GCA_032191745.1 Picea mariana | reverse complement strand
CCTCCGAGTAAACTTCCAAACCACTTGTTCATACCGCCTGCACACTCCGACGTTACACACCACTACCTTTGTCTATACGTGATGCTCAACTACTCTACCGACACATCACCCTCCACTCACCCATCTCCTGTCACATTCCATCCACCATTGACCGCTCATTACCCTCCATGTTACCTCCATATACCTGTTGGCCACTCAATTCCCTCCACATCACATCCGATATGTCCATTGGCCAGTCAAGATAGTTGTTCATTACTGTTACCCATCTGAATCACCCTCTGCACCATAACAGACACCTCGTTCAACCATTTAACCCCATTTTTTCGCCATTGTGCACTGTTCATTGATCCAGACTCAATCGACGCCATCATTTCTCATTTTCCAAACAAATGTCGTCGAGATTACAGTAAAAAAACATCCATTAAATCCTGGTAAACATAGATTACACCTTTTCCATTTGCAGGTATCCATTTGACGATGGCGCCCAAATCCAAATCTTCTGATATTGTCGAAAATCCTTTTCTCCCCCCCTGTCAATATGGATCGCATCCCCATTGCCAAAAAATATTATTTGATTGCAGAGCTGAAGTGTGAATTCGACTTCTTCGAATTACACTTATGGCTCAAAGATGTTTTTCTAGACCAGAGTGATGAGATCAGGCTCTGGGAATCCAATCTCCCACTATACCTTGTTCCCCAGACTTACCATTTCCCTGAGTTCACTCAGAAGTGCCAGACACACTATCTCCCTAGCCAAATGGACATCGTTTTGTCATCTGGTGAAACTCTCTTTACCATCACCCCTGAGACGATAAACCAGATACTACAAATACCCAAAGTCGACTACCTTTCCCCTTTTTCCATCGAAATTCTAACTGAGATGTACCAGAAGCTGTCTTTCCCATAGAGAGCTCAAATATTTCAGCTCTTCCTCCCTGAAAATGCTCAGTTACCCAAAAATATTCCCCCCTACCATTCCTCCATCTTCTCAATGAAAGGTAACTAGATCATTTCTTCCCTATGCTGTCTACTAGGATATTATTCAGACGAGTGGGTAGATGAACCCATTCTGGGTTATCCATCTTCTCCACTAAAGAAAAGGATACTACACAGTTCAACTACAGTCAGTTTTTAGCTGACAACATCCATGAACAACCTTTCAGGTTTTCTACAGAAGGTATGTTCTAGTATTCTTCAATACTGGTGTATATGTTCCTCTTTTTTCAAGTAGACAAGTTATCTTTCTCCTAGCAGAAATTGGACTAATATGGAAAACCTCAACCTGTAACCTCCTGGAAATCCTTAGTGAGGAATAACTCATCTGAGTTCAACTTCAAATAGTTCATAGATTAATTCTACCATCCAGTGGTATGCATGCTCAGTGGAAGAACAAAGCCAAGGATAAATGAGTAAATTCAGAGGATTCTACATCTATTAGACCTAGCTAAAACATGGGACTTGTACCTCTATCAAGACCATACATAAATTAGGATCTACAGATGTGAATTACCTCCTTACAAGCTACCCAAGTTTCTTCCTGTGAGAATATTCACTCTGGAATATATCTGACAGATGATAAATTCAGATGATATTCATTTTGTAGCTTTCAATAAGAAACAACGGCTCAGGATCAAAGGTCAAATAGGTGCTTTCATATGCAACAACAGAGTTGCAAGAGAAGAAACCAACAAGATGTTATAGGAGATGAAGTTTAGGCAAAGTTTCCCATGGCACTATGACCCCTGTGGAATCATTACAGAAACCAGGTTAAAGAACATGATTTCTCCCTATGCTCATGTGCCTAATCATGAAGTTGAGAAATTCATGAACCAAATAGAGTGGGAGGAAAAAACTCTGCTAGATACTAAACAATGTCTTTCTCCTACCAACACTCCACAGGTACCAGCAGAGAAGAGAACCGGGAAATAAGTATCTCCCTCAATCACAAAAGCCTCAGCTGAAGACTTCCAAGTCTACAGGAAGAGGCCCAAGACCATCCATACACCTGACAAGTATGGAGAAGAAGAAACTTAGTCCACCACAGTTATGGAAGGACCACATTCACGACTCTTCTCAGGTATCTAGCAAATGATGTCAATTTCTTATCAAAGAAACAAACCGATACCACATTGTCAACTAAGTCCTCACAGGAGCCTGCGGGACTTAATATTTTTGATAAATATAACTTGATCAAGAAGAACAATGAGATGCTGACCAACATCACCTATGCATAGTTCTGGAAACAAACCTCCAAAACATAGCACATGTTACTTTCTTCCTTCGACACAGACAAAGGAAGGATGCACATGGTGTTCTTGTAGGCACAGGTGCCTCACCCCAAAGCAATTTTTTATTACAAGAGGTCAATGCTTGAGTTTGATATAAAAGAAGTGCATCGAGATAATAAGGTGGATATGCATAGAAATATAGGGGAGATGATTTTATCCACCTTGGAAAACACCTCCATGACTGTTGCAAAGTTGCAGGTCTCTTTAAACAATGTCCAGTCTCAGCTCAAGCTGGAAAATATATCCTCCCTGGCTAAGGATAACAAGATCAAGTCCCTAGAAGAACTGGTATTGAAAATTGGATATGATCCATCCAATGTCAAAGCAACAGAAGAACTCCTCAAAAAGAAGAATGATGATATATCATCCATAAAAAAACAATTGGAAATCCCAGCCACTAAAGATCCACAGGCAAAGGAAATGGCTGAGACTGAAGGTTACAAGGAGGAAATGTTGAAAGTAATCATGGAGAAGAATGTGCAGATCAAAGAGATGGAGGCCGAGTTGGAGAAGTTAGTCAAAGAGAAGGAGAATAATGTGCCAATGGAGATCATCCCACTGAATGAAATTCCTCTCACAGCAATTAGCATAGCCACAACAACAACAGGCACAAAAACATAATTCCCATCAGCTATTTCTATGACAGCTTTAGATGCATCAGAAAATTGGAAAAGTCAATGGAGGACATGACCTTGCAAGGACAAGAAATCAAAAGACTGCAGGATGATATCAATAACCTTCAGAAGTTGAAAGCCACGTTTTAGGCTAGCTACAATATGGATATGCACAAATCACAGAGGCTCAAGCAAGAGCTACAGAAGCTACAGAAGGAAACGATCATGGCCAAGACACTGTCAGAAGCCAAAGAAAACATCTGGATAGACATCTGCAATTCCATGGCAGAGATTTGGCCATTAATACAGATTTTGTTTGAGCAGCATGAATTTGTGCAAAGAGCTAGGCAAGACATTGAAAAAATAAGAGAAGAATTGGGAGAAAAGCCTACAGAGGCCACTGAGATCATCAGTTTCTTAAACTCTAAGACCAAAGAAGAGCTGGAGGATTTGGAAATTGAGGACAAAATAAAGACAATCCTTGAGGTCAAGAAGGTTTTGAACAAGAAAGGATTGATGCTGCAATTAGAGGATAAAGATCAAAACATGGATATTGGAGTGCAAAGATTCTTCAACAAGGTAGACTCACTGCAAAAGAAATGTCTTCCAGGTTTACTAGTGATAAATGACAAATTGATTACTCTATCAGACTACAAACAGAAGATCCTTGCAGTGGAAAAATATAACTCTAAATTTGCAGGCATCCAAGGGAGCATCACTGGCAAGGTGTTCTTAGGAACTCTATAATTGGACCTGAGCATCTAACATGAGATAAATTACATCTTCATCACCAAGCCAACCTTTGCTAAGTACACAGAAATGGATGAAACTTACAAAAGATTACTCGAGGTCTCCATCCCCAGTCAAAAGATATGGGAAGACCTATGTGCCTTGATCGAGTATAGATGATGTGGACATCCGAGTCAGCACGAGGAAGATAGTTAGAGTTGAGTGAATGACTCATCAACTACTTTCCCAGAAATCAACATTTAGGATTTGGAGAGATCACCAAGAGTCCTATTATTTTGTAATATGTAATCTAGTTAGTTACATTTTTCCTCCACCGTATCCTAGTCATTAATGACAGGATTGCATGTAATTATGGTATAAATACTTCTTACTTTGAAGTATTGAGGGTTTATTTTTGTGCCCAGGAAGCTATCTCTATAAACGTTTTTTAGAAGATCAACCAATAATAGAAAGATTGATTCACAGGATTCTCATGTTTGGATGTTGGTGATGTTATTCTTTCTTTGTTAATCTTCATCTTACTTTGTGATCATTTTGTTTTCTATTTCTGATTGCTAAAATGAAGTTAAAGAACAAAATTTGCCTCGTGTACTCTGTCTCTGGCCCTTTATCAATATGCATGTTATTCCTTTGATTTTAAGTTAAGAAATTCTTGATTTCTTCTTTACTTAATTGAAATTCTCACCTGTTCTACCTTTTCACCACATTTAATTCTAATCGATCCATCATTTTTACTATCTCTCCCTACGAAGAAAACTTTCAAAAGTTGTAATTTGATCTTAACCTTTAACACAGACCCCATAGCCCAATGGATGTTTAATGAAATACTTTCAGCCATCTTTTTAAAACAAAACAAACAAACCTAGATTCATTTAACTAGCCTAATATCTTAAAACTCAAACAAATCCAAATCATACAGAGAGATCCCTCTCTGAAACTAGCAGGCCTAGATCCCAGTTTCGAAAACGGTTTTGGTAAGTTCCCTCTGTTAATTTCTTATGCCCCTAACAACGTCTGGGAATTTACAGAGTGCTAACACCTTCTATGAACAGAAAATGCTTAATTAAAAAGTTGATCAAAGAAAACTTCAATTTTTCTACAAGTACATAATTCAACTACTAAATAAAGCCTCAAAAAGTTGTAAGTTGTTGTGCAAGAAACAATAGTGAGGAAAATATGTAATATAGTACATGTATATGTGTCTATAAGTCGTATCTATATATTAGATAAACAATTCACGTGGAGGAATATGTATCTATCCTGTTTATATTTTTCAACTAAAGCATCAAACAATTGTAGATTGATGTGAAAGCTCAACAATACTAACCTGATCTAGTAAATGTATTTTTGTCTAAATCCTAAATACATATTCTAAACCATTGATGTAAAGAAAGGGGACTCAAAAATTTATATTATGCACATGGATCTTTCAAAAGGGAAAAAAATTAGAAGAGAAGTTCTGCATCATGTGCAATCTGTAATGTAACTAAACAATTTGAAAAAAGTTGGGAAAAAAATCATGTTCAACACAAATAATCTTGAACACTTATATATTAAAATCCTAGCAAAAAATCAAACTAAAACTCTCAAATGTGCAACGTACATACATTTAAGCATCATCATGAATGGACACATCCTTCTCAAGTATGGATGGATCCTCCTCAAGCCCAGTCTCAGACATTCTCTTCTCCACATCCTCTTCAAGAAAAGTCTCAGACACTCTCTTCTCCACGTTTCCCTATAACACATTTGAAATTTGTACATATCCATAAAGGAAAGTACTTACATAATTAATATTTCTAAAAAAAATCTTGTTTGAAAATTAAAATTAAATGATTAACAACATGCAATACCTGTAGTGTGCCAGCCTCAATATAATCAACCACACAAGAGGATGGCATTCCCATAGTGGGTTGAGACACGGTCTTCCCCACCAGACCCTTAGATTCAATAAATTATATATTGTAAGACATTTTTATTTTAAATTAATAATTTAAATCACATTGCAATTTTCATATAACTAAATGTGTTTTCAACATGCAATTATACCTGTGAACTTCCACCCTCTTCAAACTCTCCCAATTAGAATTGGGACAAGCCTTCCCAAGTAGTGGGAGATGGAATGGGAATCTGTAAACAATGCAACTAAGAATTTTAGAGTTCAATGTGTTCACATTAATAGAAAAACATAAATTTCTTGTATATTGATTCTTCTTGACAAGGTGTGAAAATTGGACAACTGAAGTGCTCATGTATATGGATATTTTTAAACACATACTTGATTCATTGCATCCAAATCTAAAATCGATGAATCAATTCCCCTATTTAATGGACATTCATTTAACATTTGAAGAAACTGTGATTAATGAAGATAACAAAACAATTATTCCTAAAGATACAATGATATGTATCCAGATCTAGAACTACAAGAAAACTATCCTCAATTTCATGAAAAATTTACTAACTGTAACACATAACAATCCAATGTTCGGTCCATTATTATGAATTAACTCCTTCCAAGCATTGTGATTTTTTTTTTCATACTCCCGTATATCTTCTATTGAAATAGAATCTATCTCCTCATTTGTTTTGTAAACAAAATTGGCGTGAGAATTGTCTTCATCTCTCTGATGTTTCAAACTGACATCAAAACCATAAAAAAATGAATCTAAATTTTCTCCGATTGCATTCTTGGCCTCCTTTCCAACATCTGATGTAGATCACATCTCTAATTGTGATGCAAATTCCCTTGTTGATAGAGATACCAAAGGTAGTGGAGGCCTATGCAATGTTGCCTTTCAATATGCCCCTTTCTAGTCATATGTTCATCCTTTACCAACCCCATAATATGTGGACGATAGGATGGTATAATCATGGTGCATGCCCATAAAAAACTATGCATAAAAAAGTCTAGCAAAGTAATGCGGAACCTCATCATTCCATGAAAACTTCCCATATGCTACCAAAAATTTATTATAAAGATGTCCTGAGCTTTGTTGGGGTTCTTAAAATATTGCACCTTGAACATCTTTCACTTTACACTCTATTTGAAATTGAACATAGAAATTGCATCTTCTTTTGAAACTCTACTTTTTACTAATTCCCATTTATCGAAGCCCATCACCTCTGACTTTTGTCCCCTCATCAAATCGATGAAACTATCAATCATTGGCCCCATCTTTTCATATCCATCCATAAATTTCTACAAAGAATTCAAAACAATCTCCAATCTTTGCTTGCTCTCTCTCGAGGGAGATCCAAGCACCTCAAATCATTCTGCAACCTACTTTTAATATCTGAGCATCATTCAAGGGTCATTTCTTTAGCATACCCTTCCCAAGGAATTTCAGCACAAACATCTAAGGGATAGGTGGACATAGGTGTGTAATATTCAGTTTCTTGATAATTCCCCCTTAATAGATCTCCAGCCTCTTCACCAAAATTGGACTTTGGAAGATAAACACTCTCTCTTTCATTATCACCTCCTGCATTAAATTGATCCTCTACACAAAGACAAATTTGAAACTAATTACAACATTTAACAAAAACACAAAAAACATAAGAAAATTAAAACAAAAAAATATAAAACATAAACATAAATACATAAAAAAATACAAAAACAAAATAAATATACTAAACATATTTTGTTGATGTGATGGGTTCCCTACATTCTCTGGTGTTGGAGTTTTTATGTGAAACCCATATAAAAAATATGCATCCATAAATCTATTTCGAGCACTTTGTCTGGATGATCTATTCACTGATTCATCTGATAATGTCCTCATCTGACTATATTTCCTTTGGTCACTAGCTTTCCCTCCCAAGATACCTTTCCTTGTTGAGATAGGGGTGTCTGACGTCCTCAATGTCTCATTCAAAGAAGGGGTTCTTCTTCCTTCTTCATTTGATAGCCTTGAGCATTTGCGATGCATATTTGGAGACTCATGTCTTGACATCTCATCTCGATCTATCCTTTGAAAATCCATGAATGTGAAAACATAAGGTATAGAAACAAAAAATGAAAATTTAATATATAACAATTTGAAGGCATAAGAATTTATAACAACTTCAAAGCATCAAATGCATATATTGAAAAAACTAACAACTATGTTTGTGACTATGTACTCTGAAGTATGGGGTGGCCTAAATGAGATGCAAATAAAGTGAAAACCTTAATGTTTCCTTGACAATAAGGAGAAGTAGGAAAACCATAACCAATTGTATTTGACTATTTAATAACTAAGACACCTGGCCAAGGTGATAAACCTAGATGGTGATGCAATATGAAGGAAAGATAAAGACTAGTATCTTATATAATATCAAGAAATAATTCTTAACTTTCTATCCTAAGATTTCATGGATATATGAACCTGCAAATCACTAAAATAAACTTAATAAATGCATCTAATAAAATTGACACTTGACGCAAGATAACATAAAATTTCTTGAAGAGTTCAAAATTGTCAAAGAGTAGCCTTAAAAGGCTTTAAGCATTATTTTTTCCTTATATGCTTATTTGCACTGATATTATGTTCATGTTTTTGATAAATGAGAACACCAATTCCATCTTTATGATGTGGTGGATAATAACAAGGGATTGTGCAAAGGGAGTTAGGTATGATTGGGTTAGTGGTGTACATGGTAACTTATGAAAGAATATGGATATGGTACAATGGGTAAGCAAAGGAGACCTCATATCACACTAATGTGTACTTTGAAATTTGATCATCTACCATGAACAACACCTACACTTGTAGATATTTTCGAGGATAAAGAGATTATATCTATGAGATGCACTACGTTAGGTAATGAATCAATTGGCACAAGAAATGAATTAATGCAGGTGCTCTTTTAAAAAACATGTTGAGCACACTAATTTATGTTTTTTTGAGTTACATATCATATCCATTGTAAGTGTTGGTGTATTTTTTTGATGTCAATGTGCAATCATGATTATCTCTCATCAAAAGGTACTAGCCACATAAAACTAAAAGCACAAAGATTTTCTAGTTAGAAAGTTTAAGACAGTTTCTCAAGGAATTGGAAGATGATGTAGGAACATGACATATAGGGAATCCAATTAGTATTCAAAACTAATGGGTTTTCATTTATGGAAACTATGTTTAAGTAGGGTGCAAATAGATATTTTTGAATTAGTGTTTTTATTTTATTTTCAAAATATAATGTATATATTAGAATGTGTATTTATCCTAATGAATATTTTAAAAATCAAGTCAAGGAATTACAGTCACATGAAGAAGTGAGATATTTGTTGATAAGTATTAGTATGTATCCTAATGAAGATTTCAAACATGAAGTCAAGAAATTAGAGAAAAGAAGAAGGTATATATTCATTGATACAAGTGAGGCAAACTTGAGGCTTAAATGCAAACTCTTTTTCTTGAACAAAGAAGGGAATAAAATACCAAGTTTTTTCACTAGTTTGGGAATCATCAAAATAATGTAAACATAATATGGAAAGATTACAAGGAGTGATGGTGATGTTTTTTATATTTTTGTGGATATTTTGTAAGGAAGTGTGGACCTTTTTGGGAAATTATGCAAGGTAGAGAGTAAAGCCAATATTATTGAAGTGCTCAAAATGACTTCTTTTTTCCCTAGCTTTCTGAATGAAGAGGAAACTAATGTTGAAGATTTTGGAGGAAGACTCAAAAGATGAACTTAAGGAGGTATTACATATTTTTCAAAAAAATAAAGAGCCTTGGTTTGGATCGGTGCCCGTTGAATTTTTCATAGGGTTTTATAAAGTCATAGAGGATGATCTGATGAAGGTTATTGAGGAGTCCATATCTTCAAGGAAGATATTAGGTGCATTTAATTCTACTTCTATTGCCCTCATTCAAAACTTGGATTTAATACAACATCATTGGATGAGTACACAAACATTTGTCTATATAATTTCATTTATAAAATAATAATCATGATTATAGAAAGGAGGGTAAAGAGATTATTATTTGGTTAGATCTCTAATGAATAATCTAGGTTCTTGTCAAGAAGACAAATACATGAAGCAATTGGTCTAGCAGAGGAATGATTTCATTCCACAAAAATGAAGAGGCTTCCAACAATGGTTGTCAAATTGGATCCATATAAAGCCTATGATCAAGCTAATTGGTTATATTTGAGGTTGACATTGCTCCATTTAGGTTTATGTGTTCATATTTTCAATTGGGTTATGCATTGAGTAACCTTTGATTAATTTGCATTGCTTATCGGGCTAATTGCTTATATTTGAGGTTGATATTGCTCCATTTATATTTTACTAATGAAGGTGAATGATGAGAATAGTTATTGTGACAAATGAAGCATTCAAGTTCACATAGTTTAATTCCTACTAACAATGTTTAGTTCCAGATCCAATTTTAAAGGTTGACATATCTCCAGGTGTTTTGATGAGATTGGGCACATGGGTTTCTAAGATTAAAATCCTAATATGGTTATGTGTTGTTCCATTTAT
>JASDQU010262987.1:0-15514 GCA_032191745.1 Picea mariana | reverse complement strand
CTCATGATTTGAGCAATTTTTGGCTTGACTTTGAAACTGATTTAGGCTCTGTAGCACTCAAGAATTTATTTGACTTTGCTCCTTCATAAACCTCTTGTTGTCTACCTTGTAGCTCTTCACAGTTTCTAGCAATGTTTCTTGCTCCCCTCGGCCCTTGCGTCCATTGGATTCTGCCTCTGCATTGCCAATTCTGGTATTCTGGCCTTCGACCTCTTTATCATGGCTAGAGGCTCCCTTGCCTTCTTCCATTTCCTCAATACACATTCTAAGATGATGTGTGTAAATCCCTTAACTCTACAAAATGTTCAAGTCACCATTTTTTCATAATTAAGCATATGAGAAACAAAATTTTCAATAATGCTACAGATCCTTTCAACTCGTGAAGAATTTATATGAATAATACTTCCATGTTATCCCTGGGCTGATACAAAAATCAATTCTGCACAAGTGCTTCCTTCAAACCACTTTCCCAAGTGGCCATGACTCGAAACTGTGTGCCAAATCCTTCCTGGCGCTTTTCTGTGTTAAAAACACTATATCAAAGATCATGTGGTTGAGAAGCGATCGAGGCTTGAGATCAACGGTCGATAGGAACTATGGGACTCCGGGCTTTGGGAGTTCCGAAATATCCACACCCTCAACTCTTCTAGAGTGCCAAGTCTTTGGATTGTAGGATCTATTGCCACGTATCCTGTCTTGATTGATGGATAGGATTCCTTCGCAGCTCTAGGATTTGGGGCTTTCCCAAGTGCCTTTCCACAGATCTTCCAGAGTGTCGAAGTACCGAAGGTCCTCTCCTTCCTCCATGTATCACCTCTCGATCAATGATGGATATTAAATCTGGCCTTCGTGAGTTCTCGACCCAAGTAACAACAGTCAAAATCTCCAAAGTACCAAGTCTCCGGACCTTGGGATCTTGCACCACGTGTCTACTATAATCAAGGGCTGAGATGGACTCTGGCCTTGGGCCTTTGGGATTCCTCGACCCCACTACTTATTCCTTAAATCCTCCAGAGTGCTAAGTCTTTGGATTACAGAATCTACCATCACGTGGAAACAAATAAGGTATGAACACGTGGCCCTCTCTGATGGGTGACACATGTCATATAATAACTAGTATGAACGGTCTTTGGAAAACACAAAACACAATGACATGTGGCAATCTCCAAGTGTGTCCATGTCACCCTAGGTGACATCAATAGGCCATGTCACCCCAGTGCCTCACGCCTTTGGGGCTTTGGAACTTTGGGAGACTTCTCCCCACTACACCACAATTTCCCTGAACGACGAACTCCTGAATTGGCTGATCGACGAATAGGTGTCCCCAACATGAATGGTCTAGATTTAATCTCGGGGTTCAGGACTTCAGAGGTTTCTGCTATTGAGAACCACCATACCTCCGCAATGTCGAATTTATGACCCTTGCTAATCTTCGGACATGTGTACCTGAATATGGAGGGTCAAAATTTACTCCGGAGTTCGAGACTTTGGGAGACTTTCTTTCTAGAAGCTTAAGGGATCGCTTCACCCAGAGTGTTGAATCTCTAAAATGTTGTGAGATCTACGACTCACACTTTATCATACGTAGATCAGATGTATGGAGTCTGATCTTCTTCACTTTTCTTCTCCTTCTGATCTGTGCTTTATCCAACGACCCAAACCTATCCTTAGCCAAATCCAACAGTCAGGTACTCCTCCCCATGATTTATGATGTAGATTCACTCCAAGATTTCAAAGCTTCAAGGTTTTGGGCTTCTTTTATGACAATGAACTTGAAACTTCCAAAGCATTGAAGTCTGAAGGACTTGAGGGTTTAACCTCCGTGCTCTTTTCCTGGATCTGACGATTGTGAGGGATTCTGATTCTTCTCGAATAGATCCTATGGCCATCATGACTTCCTGAATTGCTACACCTCCTGACCTTTCAAACACTGTTAAGGAGCACTCTCAATTCCTTTTGGCACTCTACAACCCAATTTTTCTGTGAATTTTTTTCTCCAATATCGGTTTACAGGGACCATCCAAGCTTAATATTGGAACCATGAGCTCTGATACCAAACTGTAACACACCCAACCAGCCACATGTTAAACATGTTAGCTACAAGTCCCTTCTCTGGACTAGTTCGATCCCTTCACTTTTTTTTCCTAACAAGGAATGCATGAAATATTCACATGCATTGATCAAGATTTAATCTAAGCATATAAACAATGAAGCATATGAAATTCAGAATAATAAACAACAAGCATGTATATTCTAATCATATTGAATTCAATGATAATTACGTACACAACATAATAATTCATACAGAGGTAATTAATACCATAACAAAGAGCACTTATCTTTTATAAAGAAGACACCAATTGGCTACAAACCAAGGACATTCCACCCAACCATAGACACTATTGTTCCAAGTCTCAACAACAATGTCACCTCCGAGCCAGAGCTATGAATCCAAAAGGATAGTTCCAGAGTGTTACTTGGCTTCCCAAACCAGTTAGCACTCAAGATCTCACAGGATTCTCCAACACTCACAACAATCCAAGTACTCAACTCTTTTCTACCCATCCTGCACCACCTAAGAGAATATTCCTACACCCTTCTCTGCCATGCAGTTCCTAAGGAAATCCCTCTCCATTCAGGGCTCCAGTGCAGCTGGTCCAAAATATCCATGTTGGGACTCTCAGGACTCGTAACTATGATCCAAATTGGTCATAGGGTTTCTTGGGCGTGCGAGAGTGATTATCCTCAAGAGATACAAGCTCGATACCCAACTGGCTATACTCGGACCTTGTCGAGGACATGCGATGAAAAAATATCAAGAGAAACCTGCTCTGATATCACTAATCCAAATTATTTTCGGAACAAAATGAAAGTAGAGATATTATAATGAAATACTCATGAAAATTTCCAGAAACAGAGAAATACAACACTACTTGATTTCTATTAATGAAAGAATTGTAAAGAGACTGTAAAAATACAGAGTGCAAGACTCGCTAGAATGGTGGTAGCTTTATCTCCGAGAAGAGATGTGACAACTATGCTCATTCACAAGAAGATGATTATGATGAGGCTCTGAAGGCCTTTTTATGATAAACATGAATGCCAAAACCCTAGACATCTAAAAACCTAACCCTAGGAGATGAAACCCAAAATTCATGTGGGCCCCGTTTGGGTAAGTTAGTACATTAACTTACTGGGGTTGTAACTTTTGCATATGATCTCCATTTTAGGCGTGTGATAGCTCATTGGAAAGGTATTTTCGAGAACTACCCATTATGCTATCAAAATCTGAATTTTTCTATAGTTTTAGTGTGGCACACCAAAAAAACATTGTTTAGGGCCCCAAAACAACCTTGGAAGTATAGAAAAATGTGCTGACATGAAAACATACAAAATAAGCCAATTGGATTAGGTGGGAGGCCACCAGTATCCTACTGGAACTGTGTAGGGATTCAACCAGCCCCGGAAGTGTAGAATGCACAATTACAAATAAGTACAAAAGAACGTGTTGAACTAAAAACTGATAAGAGGAGCTAGTTGGAATAGGTGGGTGGCCACCAATATCCGCCTGGATCAGTCCTCCCTGCTTAGGAAGCAATGGTCCCTATTGCATTGAGTGCCTAGGGAAGAGGGGAAATCATTTTCTAAATACAAATCTTGGTGAGTTACGTGCCTTGTTGGAGAAGTTGTGCTACTTGGTCTATGGAAGACTGTCACAAGCCTGTTGCTAGCGATGTTGAATCAGTTCCACCAACCTGTTGTCTCTGAGTTTGATGGGGCATTGTGTAGGCACCATTGCAGGTGAAGAAACAATATCATCTTTCTCTTCGAAAATCTATTTTTTCTTGATGGAAGGTGTTGAGGCTGCAGTGGTTGTAGTGGTCTTTTGTGCATCCTTTGAACAGACTGTGAAGAAGATGAATTTTGCAGTATGAGAGGTTACCTTGCGTCATTGTTTTGGTGGATAATTAGTCAGAACTATCTCTGGTATCTTATAGATATGACCTCCCATAGAAATAATGACACTACGGGGTCTATACTCATAGAAAACTTGAAATTTCCACATATATGTTTGGTCCAAAACAACATCACAGACATAAAGAGGAGTAACATCACATACTACCTCATCCTTGAAGGGATGGATTCCATAGGACATGCAACACTATTGGCTGACACAAAGATCTCATCCATGGTGAAGCCACCCGATGTTGTATGGTTGTGGGTGTGGTGTTTTCAACAACCCCAACTGTTTGACGACCTTAACTGAGATGAGGTTCTTCTAGCTACCATTATCAACAATGAAATGCAATGGGGTCCCCTTCACCCACATCTATGAATGGAAGAGGCGCTCCCTCTCTTCATGATCTACTGGTTCTTTTGGTTGAATTATTGTGGTCACAACAATAGCAGTGGGGTCTACGTCAATGATCTGTCTGTTTTCAATATTTTATGGATCAGATTCTGAATCAGGGTTCGGCTCTGTGTCTTTGACCTCGGCTACCAATGACTGTTTCGAGCAACATTCATCGATGTTGTGCCAATGGATTTTTTTGAAGTCACACCCCTTCCCACTTTGTCTTTCCTTTATCCTTCTTGTCCTGTGTCTTCGACTGGTTGTCTAGTTGTTGTTGGTTAGGGTCATCTTTACCATGCTTTGGTTGTTGCATATTTGCAGACCCAAATTCCCATTTGTTTTGGTGCCTAAATTTCTGCTTGATTTTGACAACATATCGATAGGCAACTCCCAATGATGAGATGTTGTTGGCACAAGGGTAGACCCAAGGTTCAACTTGTAACAACGCACCAACAAACCCTAACTACTGGCCCTTTCAGAAACACCTGCAGAGCAAATGAAGTCTCACCCAAAGTAGCAATAGGGGGGTTGCAGGACACATGTGTCTACAACCAGAGGAAGTGCAATATGATTCCAGAATAACAATGAAAGATAACTTAGAGATTCTTAACAATATTCTGCTTAACTTCGTGAATTTAGTTATATCTTCCTATCTTCAGTAAATGGAATAATAATGCAATCACAGTATAAAATAAAAAAAATAACACAACATCAATCACATAGAACAACAATATTTTATGTGGTTCACCCTCTCCCTAGGGCTACATCCACAGTATTATGTTTATTGATAAAGTGGATGAAAATACACAGTTCTATCTGCACACTCAGTTGCATATCCTTCTCTATCTCTCTCCTCTTAATCTCCCAACCCTGCACACCCAACTACATAGTTGATCTTCACACCCAGCCGAAGATCCAGAATACAATAATGCTATGAGAGACAATACTTTTACATATCACTCTCTCTATGTCAACAACAACCCTCCCCACTCTTCTNTATACCTCTATTTATCCTTGTATGACTCTCAGAAACCGTAGATCGAAGTCCAGGTGCAAAAACCCTAGGTCCCCATAACCCACATTTTAAGGACTTTGCCGACCTATTCTTCCTTCTTCTCCATGAGGTGATCCAAATCACCCATTGGTGTCCTCTTCTGCTTGATGACTTTTCCATGATCTATGCTCTTTGCTTCTTTGTCCTCCTTGATATTCTCTTCCAATGACTTGCTTTCCCTTACTTTGCTCCTTCTTTTATGATTATTTAACCACTTCGACCCTTCCTCAGTTTGTGTGCCTTCCGTGCACTTCATGATTTGAATTTATTCTTCTTTAATCTTTGCTTTCTTCCTTGATACATGAATAAGGGCCAACAAGCCCCCAACACTCACATGTGACTCATCCCAAGTCACTGTAGGGTTGAACTTCCTATATTACTTCGACTGCATTCTGCGTGGAGTAGCCTGTGATTTTTTCTCTATCCCTTCCTATCGTGTGCAGACTATATTTTATGTGTCTGGTACCCAATTTCAACTGCACCTAGTACCTAGACCCTTCTTCCTTTCTTTTCCTGAGAGTTGCGAGGCAGCTGGTTGTCATAATATAGTTTCAATTGACTCCCATTTACTAAACCATCCTTCCATTCTCCATTAAGGGTCTTCAACTGCGCAGCTCCACCCTCTGTAACATAGGCAACCTCGAATGGCCCAATCTAGTGTGTCTTGAACTTTCCTGGATGGTTCATAAACTTTCTGTCATATAAAAGTACCAAATCTCCTTGTTTGAATGCTTTCCTCTTGATATGTCTATCATGGTAAGTCTTTTCTTGTTCTTTTTGTACCTTCTGATGAAATCCCGTAATGAACCTGTCTTCCTCTAGTTACATCAACTACGCGAGCCTGTCTTGAACATCATTGGTGTTATCCATACTTGTAAATGTTGCAATTATTAAACTAGGAACCAAGTATTCCATAGGTACCACTGCTTCCAAGCCATAGACTAACTTGAAGGGAGTCTACGTTGTTAATTTTTTTCAAGTAGTTTGATAAGCCCATAACACTGCTGGAATTCTCAAATCCCAATCATCTCTGTTAACATTGCAAATCTTAGTCAACATTGTGTCCAAGATTTTATTGAAATCTTCGATTGTACCATTCGCCTGTGGGTGGTATGGTGTGCTTGTCTGATGGTGAACTTCAAACTCCTGAGTCAAGGCTTCAATGGTTTTTTTAATGAAATGTGTTCCTTGTTCACTCATAAAGATCTTTGGGCATCCAAATCTGGTTATGATATCATCAAAGATGAACCACGCTGCTGTAGTTGCACTACAATCCTTAACTGCTCTTGCTGCTACCCATCTGGTCAAATACTCTGTAGCAATGATAATGTATCAAGCTCCTGTGCACTTTCTTGGTGGGTTTATAGGTCCCACAAAGTCAATAACCCATTTCTCAAATGCCTGTATAGTCAACTGAGGTGCTAAAGGCATCTCATCTCTTCTTGATGGCTTCCTTACTCTTTGGTATACATCACAGGCTCTATAGTATTCCTTAGAATCCTTATGTAGAGTAGGCCACCAGAGGCCATCTCTGAGAACCTTATGCATTGTTGCTTTCCCTGCATAATGTCCTCCTGCGATGCCTTCATGTGATTTTTCAAGAATCAATGGTCTTTCTGACGCCATAACACATCTTCTTAAGATTTCATCTAGTACCATATTATATAACTGTCTAGCTATAAGTTGAAAATCTGCAGCATGGACTACCAACTATTTCTTCTGAATAACTGTATACTCGCTAGGTGCCATTCCTGTGGACATGAACTGGAATATTTCAGTGAAGTGATCATTGATTTTTTTGATGGCCAACAACTGTGCATCTGATAGTGTGTCATCCAAACTGGTAGGTTTCTCTCCATGTTCTAACCTAGATAAGTGGTCAAGTCCTTTATTCATTCTTCTTGGCTTGACCACGATCTCAAAGTCATACTCCTGGAATAATAATATCCATTTGCATATTCTCCCCCCCCAACACTGGCTTGTTGACTAAGTAATTCAATGAAGAATGATCAGTGAACATCTTAAAATGTCCTCCCAACAAGTAATGTCTAAACTTCTGCAGTGCATATACCATAGCTAAGCCTTCTCTTTCAGTAGTAGTATAATTCATTTCAGATGTGGAAATATTCCTTCTAGCAAAGGCTATAGGGTGGTCAATGTCTCCTGCACCTGGTTGTGCCAAAACTGCTTCTAATGCAATGGATGAAGCATCGACATGAACATTGAATTTCTTACTCCAATCTGAAAAAACCAAAATAGGCGCAATGACCATTTTCTGCTTTAGTGTGTCGAAGCTCTGTTGGCATTCTTCTGTCCATTGAAACTTACTATCCTTCTTTAATAGCTTCTCCATGGGTCTTGTTATCTTTGCATTACCTTTAATAAACTTTCTATAATATCCAGTGTGTCCTAATGCAATGCACAACTGTCTAACCGAAGTAGGAGGAGGTATATCAACAATTATAGAAATCTTGGAAGGATCTACCAACGACCCCTGCTTACATACAATGTGTCCTAACAACACTCCAAAAGGTGAAAAGAAAATACACTTCTTCAAGTTCAAGGCAATCTGACATTGCCCGCACTTATCTAACATTAATCTCAAACATTCAATATGGTCTTTCAATAGACTGAAAATGGTCCAGTCATCAAAGTATGCCTCTAAAAACTTATGTAAAAATTCCTTAAACGCTTCGACCACCACCCTCGAAAAGATGGCAGGTGTATTCTTCAAACCTAAAGGCAACACAATGTATTGAAAATAACCCCATTCTGTTGCAAATGTAGTCTTATGTCTTTCCTCCTTAGCAATTATGATATGGTGATAGCCTGAAAATCCATCTGTGAAAGAATAGACTTCCTGTTCTCCTACATTATCTAGAACTTCATCAGTAAACGGTGTAGGGAATGGGTCATGTAAACATGCATCGTTCAATTTCCTTAGATCTACACATATCCTGATTTCTCCTGACTTCTTATCCTGAACCACCATAGGGCCGATCCATTCAGATTCTTCGATTGGTTCTATGATTCCTTCTTCCAACATTCTATCTAATTCAATCTTTACTTTTTGCTTGTACTTGGGATTCAGTCTGCAAGGCCTCTGCTTGACATGCCTTGCATCTGCTTTCAAATGCATCTTCATTTCTCCCATGGGCCCTTTTATTCCCTTCATGTCTGTGAACTTGGTTGGAAACAACTCTTGATACTCATGCAATAGTTCTCTAATATTACTAATAGTAGCATCACCCCAATAGTCTCCAACAATTGCTAACTTAGGTGTTTGCTCTGTTCCAATATTAACTTTCTTAATTTTAATGGGCTTCCCAACGAAAGGTAATTCAATCCCTGGCCCTTATATATCTCTTTGTCCTTTAGTTTATGAGATGTTCACATTCCTAGGGTCATCATCCTCATCAATTTAATATTATAACAACCCTGTAACTTCTGAAGAGGTGTAGTCCATTCATCTTCTTCTTGTTCAAGAGGGAGGTTAGATACTTCCTCAAAAACCTTCTATCTTACAACCTGTAGAGCCTGATCTATTGTGGGGTACTGAATTTCAAATAGGAATGTAGCTATAAAGTTCTGGGTCATATCATACCAATCTGTAGTGGCTAAGTGCAGTTCTGCTTGAAGATACCAGTTGATAGACGTAGTATCTATGGTGTTAATGAACTTATGTACCCATTGTTCTTTAGGAATGTTTCTCCATGCCTCCTCACAACTTCGCGTATGGTTCTTAAGACAACTATGACCCGTGTATCTAACTTCACAGCCTTCATCTTGGTCTAAAAAGTGCATTGTCAACAAGGTGTGACATTGTACCCATTCTGCGATGTTCTTCTTGTGAGCTTCCCACCATCTAGTTGGCATTTCTTTCAAGGCTTCGTCTAGTGCTAACAATCTCTGTTGTATTGGTACAATTTATTCAAATTCAAGTAGAAATATATCTAAATTATTCAAGTCGTCAAATGTAGGAAGTTTACTTACTTCTGTGCCAATCCAACGAACTACCTTGGTCAATCTGGCACACCTCCGTGTAGAGACTTCATACATTATGTTCTGCCAATTTTCCAATGCTTCTTCTGAATCCAATGAACATGCACTTTCACTTCGCCAACTTAGATTTCCATATGCTATAGGATTAATATAATCCTTCTAGCCTGATGTCAATTTATAGATGTTCTCTAGCTCAAAGGCACGGTATTATTCTCTTATAGGTTCTGTGTATCTACAACCTTCATCTGGATCAATAGGTGCAATGACCCTAAGGCCATCACCTTCAAATTTCATTCTCTTTTTTAGATCAACAAAAGTCAAATTGTTGAAAGCCCAATCAATACCCAACAATGCAGGATAGGGGAAACTATCATCAACTATCTCAATCACTTCGAAGTCTGCAAATGTCCTCACTCCATCAATGTCTATAGGGAAATTCTCTAGCCTTCTAAAGGGGCTCACCGCCTGCTGATTAGCCATCTTGAGCCTAATAAGAGAGTAAATCAATTTAGGTTTTCCCATGAGTTCCCAAGTCTGCTTCGTCATAACATTTACTTCTGATAGTTGAGGACCACATAGTCTATGTCGTAGTCTCCAATCTGAGCACTAAGGTGCAGTTCCTTGCTTGTCCTCCTTTTTCTAGATACTTGATTGACAACTCTACTTAGCAGAGGATATACTCTTCCAATTTCATACTGTCTTATTAGGTATTGTAGTTCCTGCACAACTCTTTCATATTTAATCAAATTGATACAAGTATACAAGAAGTCCATCGGTTTGCTTACCTATTTTCCTTTCCTAAGTGGGACAGACTGATCAAAATCTGGAGGCATTTCACATTCTCTTACTTCCGGTTGTGTCCTAAATGAAGAATCCTATTCTCCTACAAATTCTCTCCTTACTTCTTCAAAAGTGTGTTTTTCCTTCCTTGGGTCAAACAATGGCACCTTCTCTAAATCTCTTCTGATCCCTGATCCATTTGTAGTCTTTCCTAGAGTCACCCTATCTTCTCCTATGACAACGCCTCCACTAGTAATAACATTGACTCTTGGTTCCTCATTGTGAGCTTCATTTGATATTAGTTGGACTTGCTGGTTTCCACCTCATCTTTCCTAAAGTTTAGCTAACAATACTGGAAAGTCTTCAATGACATGGTCAAATTAATTACAATAGTTGCAAGTAGTGCAAGGGTTCTGACAATCCCTTGCCAAATGACCTGGCTGGGCACAATTAAAGAAAATAATCTGACCTCGATCTTGACCCATGTGATGCAGACCCCCCTTCTCTCCTAAGGGATGCGTGACCTCCCGATCTAGAATCGATCAAGATACCGACTCTGATTGATTCTCCGGGTCTCTGCTAGACCCCAAACCCACTTACATAGGTCCTTTCTCCAAATGCACAGGTCGTCTGAGACCCACGAATTCTCTCCAAGTGTTGTTTGAATCTCAACGCCAAACGAGTGCTAGATCCTCTTGGATAAGCCCTTTCTCCCTTGTGACCACTGGTGGCGACCACGCGCTCAAGTGTAAGGCGTGTCGTGATTTCACGTTTCGTGACCCTGGGAGTGTTGCTACCTCCATTCACCCGATGTCTGAAATTGCGATGACCCGAGATCTACGGTCCAGATATTCCCTTGATTGACGATTGCAATAAAGTCGATGTTTCCCTTTTTGTGACCTCAGAGTTCCCTTACCTTCCTTCTCTTGATAGCCGAAATCACGATGGCACTAGATCAATGGTCCAAGTATCTCCTCAGAAGTGACGATCACGATGATTTCGGGACTTCGCGTTTCGTGAAATCGAAAGACTTGTCACTTTCGGTCCTCCGATCCCCGAAGTGTCGATATTTCACCCTGGACAATCAATGATTCAGATCTCTCCTAGATCCAATGACTTAGATCAAGTCATGGATTCGGGCTTCATGAATTCTTAGTGCTTCTCCCTTTGACTTCTCCACAATGTGAGTCAGCGAAACGCTAATCGTTCACCACACATCTCTCTTGATGGACAGTTTCGATTTCTAGCATTCAGGTCGAATGGTTGAGATATTTTCCCCCTTGTGCTTACACTATCTTCATAATTATAAGATCTTCTAGGTGTTCAAAGGTTTCAAACCTTTGTCCATTCGGAAAATCCGATTCTTGGATCTCTTTAACATTTATACAAAGTGTTATTTCTCCTGAGCTTGGTCTTCTTAAGACTTCAACTTCCCACGCACACCTTGTGTTTTAGGGATTCGATAACTCATATTCTAAAGGATTTCCCGGAGAGAAATTTCTCTTGCCTTCCTGGCATTCTCCTTTCCAGAATCTTCAACGCTTAGTCAAATCTTGGATATGTGCACTCCTTGCACGAGATCTTACGCAATGTTTTGGATTCTTGCTGATGACTATGCACTCCTTGCGCCAGTCTCTTTGCACTCCTTGCAAAGGGAAAGTTTCGTGTTATCTCTTCTGAGCTTCAGAACTAAAACAGATTCCATCAACGCACTCCTTGCGTTCTGTGTGCACACCTTGCACTACTTCAATAGAAGAGAAACAATTGAAACTTATCCTAACATTCACAGTTCCATATCTTCAAAATGATATTCATTCATTCATTCATGAAAACACAATATAGAGGATTGAAAACAACATTCACACCATGAATTTGGATCATTTTTTCCTCTGTTCTATTCATAAGTGAAAATGGTTACAATTGTGATTCCTAAAATAAAACTGAAAAATTGAGATTTTCTCCTATCTCCTATTTTATTGATTAGCCTCATTCGGCGTACAAAACCTCTATTTATCAGAGGGTTCTTAGGGTTCCCCCCTGGCTACTTTCCTACTATAAAAACTTAACCTAATGACTATCTGGACCAGTTGCATTCCAGAGTCGTAATGGAATCTCCCAGTTCGCTCATGATCATTCAAGCGTGCCTCCAAATTTTCCTGGCCCGATTTCAAGCGTGCCTCAAAAATTTTCCGGCACTGAGTTAAGGAAGACTTCAAAATATCTACTGTGACTGCCAGCGTTGATCTCCCATACAGGTTCCCAGACGCTGATGGGTCTTGCTCCGCGCGAGTGACAACGATGCTCCTGCATCATACTCCCCTTGAAAAAAATTCATGGACTCCTTTCCATGAGCTCCTGCACTGAATTTCCATGCTTCTGTATAGTAGCTTCATTTTACCAACTAGCATCTTCTATTGGGTGTCCCTTCCATTTGACCAGATATTCAAAATATTTTTTCCTCCTGGTCTTTTTATCGATCCTCTGATCCACGATATTCTCCATCCGCGACTTCTTTGCTACAGGAATTTGTTTCTCTCACCAGATCTTCTCTCGATCTTATGACCCACCTATGTCATATTTCCTGTAAGGATACATGTTTGAAACATTGAATATGGGTGATATTCCCTCACCATCTGGAAACTCAATCTCGTAGGTGTTTGCATCAAACTTCCTCAAGATCTTACATGGTCCTATCTTTTTCATCTTTAACTTATTATATGTTTCCCTAGGGAACCTTTCCTTCCTGAGATGTGCCAGAACATGATCTCCTACTTCAAATTGAATTTCTCTGCAATTTTGATAATCTATGCACTTGTACTCCTAGTTAGAACTCTGCAACTATCCTCTGATCTGGCTATGGAGCCTCTGCATTTCTGCAACAAAATCTTCTGCTCCAACGCTTCTCATATCACTCTATTACAAGTCTGTCAACTCAGATACTCCCATGGGTTTCATTCCATAAAATATTTAGAATGGGCTCCTTCCAATGCTCTTGTTTGGTGAGTCATTGTATGCAAATTATGCTTGCGACAGAATATGATCCCACAGATTATGGTGTTCAGTGAAAAAACTCCTTAATAAGTTTCCCAAACTTCCATTCACCACCTCAGTTTGTCCATCTGTATGAGGATGATAAGATGAGCTGAAGGAAAAATATGTCCCCAACTTCTTCCACAGTGTTCTCCAAAAGTGACCAACAAATTTTGTGTCTCTGTCTGAGACAATGCTTCTAGGTAGGCTGTGAAGTCTTACAACTTCCTTGAAAAACAGATTTGCGACATGCGTTGCATCACTGGTATTCTAGCATGGGATAAAATGTGCCATCTTTGAAAATCTATCCACCACCACAAATATGGAATCAAATCCTCTTTGCATTCTTGGTAGTCCCAACACAAAATCCATGCTTATTGCATCCCAAGGCCTCTCTGGTATTGGCAATGGTTGATACAATCCAGTGTTTTGTCTTTTCCTTTTTGCATGTTGACAGATTCTACATATTTCCACAAACTTCATCACTTATGTTCTCATACCTGGCCAATAGTATGAACTGCTCAACTGTGCAAACGTTTTATCATGGCCGAAATGCCCAACCAATCTTCCACTATGCTTTTCCTTCAAAAGGTTATCTCTCATTGAGAGTTTTGGTATGCACAATTGATTTCCCTTGAACAAAAATCCCTCTTGAATCATGTACTTTGTCCACTAGCTTATGTCTCTTATCATAGGGTTTTCACATGCTTCGTATGCTTCCTTGAAATCTGTATCATTACAATACATGTCCTTAAGGTGTCCAAACCCCAAGGTATTCACTTGAAATTCCTACAGAATAAAACATCTCCTGCTTAATGCATCAACAACCTTGTTAGCAATCCCAACGATATGTTTTATGACAAAAGTAAAATTCTGCATAAACTCAACCCATTTTGCATGCCTCTGATTCAAGTCTTCCTGCCTGGTTATGAATTGTAAAACTTGGTTATTGCTAAATAAGACAAATTCCTATGGGACAATATAATGTATCCATTTCTTCAAGGCTTGAATTATGGCATAAAACTCCTTGCCATATGTGGAGTATTTTCTCTTGGTCTCATTCAACTTTTCACTGAAATAAGCAACAAGTCTATTATCCTGGCTCAAAAATGCTCCTATTGCAACTCCACTTGCATCACATCTCACCAGAAATGTCCTTTCAAAATTCAGTAAGACCAAAATTGGTCATTCTGTTATTTTCTCCTTCAGTATATTGAAGCTCTTCTGGTCTTCCTATGTCCATTTAAAATACTTGTGCTTCTTCTTCACTGTATCCATCATTGACGCACAAATTCCACTAAAGTCTCTTATGAACTTCCTACAGAAGCTTTCTAATACATATAAGCTTCTTACCTCGAACATACTCTTTGGTGACAACCATTATTTGATTGTTTTCACCTTCTCTGGATCCATCTTCAGTTCATTTGAAGAGATAACAAAACCCAAGTAAATCAGTTATGTCTTCATTAAAGAGGAATTCTTTAGATTTATCAACAACTTCTCTTGTTGTAGTCTCCTCATTACTAATGTTAGGTGCCTCAAATGCTCCTCTTTAGTCCTGCTAAAGATCAGTATATCATCCAGATATACAACCACAAACTTGCCAATGAAATCTTTTAGTATTTCATTCATCAGCCTCATAAAAGTACTCAAGGCATTTGTTAAACCAAATGGCATAACAAGCCACTCATACAAACCTTCATTTTTCTTAAAGGATGTTTTCCACTCATCACCTTCTCTCATTATGATCCCATGATATCCATTTTTCAAATCTATTTTGGAAAAAAAATTTGCTCCACTTAAGAAATCCATTAAATCATCCATTCTGGGTAAAGCAAATCTATACCTGATGGTGATCTTGTTAATGGATCTTGAGTCTGTACACATTCTCCATCCTCCATCCTTCTCTGACCAAACCCTTGTCTAAGAATTCCTGGACTTGGTTCTTCAGTTCCTCCTCTCGAGTTCTCAATATGTATGTTGCTTTGTTTGGCAAATTTTCTCCT
Source organism: Picea mariana (assembly GCA_032191745.1). Lineage (NCBI taxonomy): Eukaryota > Viridiplantae > Streptophyta > Pinopsida > Pinales > Pinaceae > Picea > Picea mariana. The sequence goes on along the minus strand of JASDQU010262987.1, from coordinate 288 downwards.
GGTATTAAGTCAATATGATGACGGATACTTCTAATGGGTGGTAATGAGTTAGGCAGCTCATCCACCACTATGTCAATAAAATTATCCAACAATTCCCGAACTTCTTCAAGAAAATCCTCCATCAAAGTACTTGTAAGGATAACTCTGGGTTTCCTCACCACAACAAACTACATCTCCTGTTCTTCCTTGACCTCTTTCAGGAGTTCCTTCCCACTCATGAGAAGTATGCTTGTGCTTACCTCCTCTTTCACTCTCTGTTGGAAATACTAGAACAACTGAGAGGGGGGC
>JASDQU010262985.1:15615-26400 GCA_032191745.1 Picea mariana | reverse complement strand
CGGAGCAATCTATAACCAGATTGCAAGTGAGTTTGCTTCTCAGATTGCATATCCAAGAGCTCCTGAAATTGAAGCTACGACTCCCTTTGGATTGTGTTACAACGTGTCTGGTGTGGCGAATGCGAATATTCAATTCCCTGAGTTTGCATTCCATTTCAATGGTGGCTCAGACATGGTACTGCCTCAGGACAATTGTTTCGCGCCGGTGATCAGTTGAGATTGTTAAATGCTGGCACTGCTCTCGATAATTCTGGTGGATATGCTGCGATCTTAGGAAACTATCAGCAGAAGAATTTTTATATATTGTATGACAGGGAGATGAATCGTTTGGGCTTCACTCAGCAGGCCTGCTAGAAATTCGTCTGACTCAATCGATATATCTAGTGTATATATTTCCTTTAGATCCATCTTTTTCTCCTGGTTTATCAACAATTCGAATAAGCATCCCACAAACTCTGAATATTTTCGTTTTACATGTAAACCGTGGAAGTATAGTTTTCTCTTCCTCATAAAAGTTTTTTGACTTTATATTTATTCACCCCGGTTTGGTAAGATATCTTTTCATTCCCTTCCAGAAAAATAATGGTTTTAAAATCTAAGTTCATCTTTTTGACTCTAGGATGAGCCATATATACTGCTCTATGTGATTCTCTTAAGATTAAATTACACATTTCTTTTTTCTTGTGGTATGTATATTCTTCCATAAAATCATAATAACCCGTCCTCATAAAAAAAATGTATCCCTCAAACTTAGGAATTTGCATTACGTCATTTTCAAGATTTGATTTAACTTCCTTCTGCATTAAACTTTTAGCTGTAATTTTTTAATATTTTCTCTCAATTTTTTCTTTAATAGTATGATTGAGAAAATACGTAGTGTACGACATCCACAACTCTATTTATTGTTACCTTGATGTATGTTATCTCAAAATCGTATTCATTTAATAACTCTCATTATTGTTATTTAACTTCCTTCTCCCATTAATCTTCTAACTGTAATTTTTGAATATTTTCTCTTAAATTTTTCTAACTTCCTTCTCCCATTAATCTTCTAAGTGTAATTTTTGAATATTTTCTCTCAAATTTTTCTTTAATGGTATGATTGAGAAAATAAGTAGTCTACGACTTAAAGCATCCACAACTCTATTTATTGTTCCCTTGATGTATCTTATCTCAAAATCATATTCACTTAATAACTCTTACCATATTCTATGTTTAATGTTCAAGTTACATTGAGTAAAAATATGTTGCACTCCATGATGATCGGTCTTTTATTCAAACTTTCTTCCCACAAGATAGTGCCTCCAGATTCTAAATGCATGTACTATCGCCACAGTGTCGCGTAGTTTTCTTCATGGAGTTGGAGTTTTTTTGAAGCGTAGGCAATCACCCTACCTTCTTGCATAAGTACTCCACCTAGTCCTTCCTTTGACGAATCAATCCACTAAATTTTTTTGATCCATACCAGGTACCTTAAAAATAGGAATCATCCTTAACTTAAATAAGGAAAGAAAATTAAATGCACAGTAACATCTTAAAAGTTATTGGACCAACTTTTCAAGGTGTAAAGTTCTAAAAAACACTATTAAATATTATTAAAAAATAATATAAAAATTTACACATACTCAAAATTATATAGGATGACATGGATGATAGGAAAACAAGGTGATGGGACATTGGGCCACACATACGAGCAATTGGACACACCTCTCCCACAGCCGTGCATCAATGATATCATCCACAGAGATGAGTAGCTAGACTCTAATATTCCACGCCCAAACCTCCACACCATAGATAACTAATACACCTGTGCTCCCTCGGGCCCGACCACTGCACCATTCAATGATTATTAATTGCAAACCCCATTCCTCAAAAACCAGGCCTACGACACCTCGCTATCAAGGCAACTAGAGGAGGCATAGAGGACATGGAAATAGTCCAACATCGGGTGATCAATACAATAGGTGTACCTTGGAAATTCAACGAGGTAGTTAACACAGAAGGTTTGCAGTACAATTGTCTCAAGAGAAGGATCCCCTGGAACTTCAATTCAGGGGAGTATGAAAACAAAGGGTGGAAAAAACTTAGGCTCATTTGAAGATCCCATAAATCACCGGAACGAGTCAAATGCATAGAGGTGTGCAGTATGGAAATCTATGGAAAAGGAAGGCACCCACGGTTGGTAGCGCTGCAAGATGACCCTTGATGACCGTGGATTCATATCCACCTTGGGTTTGGAAATCAAGCAAAGAGCTTGATGGCTCCCAGAAGAGGTTATCATCGTGGTTATAGACGAGGTGGGAGCTTGTGCTCGGAGCCTTCCTCAAGCCACAAAGAAGAGCAGTTTTCCACAACCCGAGTTTAACAAGACGCCCATGCAGTTGTGACAGCTTTTCAGGAATCCATTCCTCCTCACATTCACAAGAAAATGGAGGAGGTCAAGACCGGAATCTAGATGGAACGAAATCTAAATCCAAATTAGGAGGTGGATGAAGGCATCATCCCCTGGTTTCCAAACATAGGAAGCTCACGTGGATGTGAATTCAAATATTGGCGAACAATGGAACTCTACTGGCAAATAAAATGCTCCTGGGCCAAATGTTGCAGACTCTTGAGGAACCTCAGAATACCATTCAACTCTACCTGGATGAATTTCATATGTTTCTTCGTAAGGTCCTGGCGCGCCTGCCTTCCACTGGCTCAACAACAACAACACATCCTAGGAATCAAACATCTCCAGCTCTTCCCCAGGGGCATCAGGTGCCCCCTCAGTTTGAATAATTAGCATTCTTTACTTTTTTTTCCTTTGGTATAGTGAAGAGCAGACATTATTATGCCTTAGACACTAACAATTCTTAGAATTTTAATTATAAAGTTTATGTAGATTGACAGAGAGTAAATACAAATTTGCTTCAAACTGTTTGGACATATCAACTCTTTCTTTATTATTGGTGTGGTTTCCCTGGTGGCAGACCATTAGCTAAGACTTTTTGTATGAATCTTTTATAGTTAAAATAACAATTTCTACCCTATGTATTTAAATTTTTTTTTTTTATATAGGATTAAAAAGAATTGTAGAATAAATATTATATATTTAAAAAAAAATTCACCAAACCCACAAAACCCATGATTTAAAAAAAGATATTATATATATATTTTTATTAAAATATTATATATTATTATATATTATATTAATTATTATAATGTAATACAATACTCTTCCACATATATATTAGTTATAATATGGATATATTAATTATAATATGGTTATAATTAGTTATAACGTAATACAATACTCTTCCACGTATATATTATCCATACACGGATCATTGATCGACTAGTATATTATATTTATTGTGTATTATATTATTTTTGGTATGTATTATATTACATCATTTGATAATAAATCTTAAAACCCAATAAATTACATAGTAATCCTCCCGTGTTGGAACCTAACGGAACTAGTAAATGAATGGCATATATAACCAGAAAAGCACACATAGAAATGGCTTAACAAAAAGGCCAATGTAGTACCTCAAGAATAAATTCCCCGAGCGAGTCGAACAGCAAATCAAGAAAACCCAAGTGATATGCCAACGAGAGTGTGTAATCCTCCCACCTTGGAACCTAATGGAACTGGGAAATTAATGGTAGAGATAACAAAAAAATAACACACGAAAGGGATTAACAAAAAAACAATGCATTACTTGAGAATGAATTCCCAGAGCAAGTTGAACTGCAAATCAAAAAAAACCCAAGTGATATTCCAACAAGAGCACATAACCTCAAAACCTAACGAAACTGGGAAACTAATGGCAGAGATAACCATAAAACAACACACAGAAAGGGATTAACAAAAGACCAATGCGTTATGTGAGAATGAATTATATATATATATATGTGTGTGTGTTGCAAACTCGATGGAGAGCCAACTTATTTGGAAATCACCAGGTTGGCAGTGGCACCAGTTCCCTAGCCAGAACACAATGCTCCCTTACGTGGGAATGAAGGATGGGTGGAGGTCGGGGGACCCTCTTCTTTTGGATACTCTTACGTGGAATGAAACTCGTCACCACAAGGTGGCACATTCTTCTTGTCAAATCCATTAGGTTTGGGTCTGGGGTTCGGTTCGGAAGATGAAAACACATCCCTAGATGGGTCGAAGGAAGGAAATTATGATTTTGGGTATCTTGGTACCCCACATGAGTTTTTTCCTTTGGCTTTGTAGGGTAGGGAAGAAACCCCACCAAAATATGGCTCAACATTTCTTGAGGGATCTGGTGCTCTAGATCTGGGGTTCTTAGGGTCTTTGCCACTTGAAGACTTATTTAGAGGCAATTTTTTTGGGGTTTTTTCCTCGCATCAGTGGGAGGCTTCTCATCATAATTCTCTGGACACATGGGGCTCATTGGAAGCAACAAGATTCATCAATTCATTGGTGGTTACACGCTCCCCTTTCATGGGGCCTCCTGGAGATATTGATTTGGTGCACAGATCTGTAGGAAAATGAATCAAAGGTGTCAGGTTGGAGCTTGAAAGGAGATCGTCCTCGACCTCGTCAAAGCAAACTTCCCCTCGAAGGAGGAAAAATAAGTGCATCAAATCCAGGGGGGAGATACGGCTTGTCTTAGGTATTGATATTTCATAACCCCAAGTTATGGAAATGGTGGATACTTCGGTGGTAGGAATGACGTGGGGCCTCAGATTTAATGTAAATATTATGAAGCAATGGGTGGATAAGGCATGGTATACCCATATGGGATTGGCTCCGTCGGTACAAACCCTAGCACAGGGATGGTTTTGCTTCAAATTCAGGAATGCAGTTGAAGTATAGTGGGCTCTAACCATGCCTTGGAGTATAGAATCCACACCACTTGTGTTGAAATGATGGTCCCAACTCTTTGATGCAAGCTAGTAGTGTGTTTATGTAGCCCTTATTTGGGTTCGTCTCCTCGGTCTACTGATGGAATTATGGACCAAGAAAATATTCACGGAATTGGGGAATACTTTGGGTACCTTCATAGACGCGGACATGTCTTTTTGGAATAGGGCGAGATGGTTGTTGCTCAGATTCTTGTTTCATTAGACATTAGAGAAGGTTTGGTGGAATATTTGGAGATAGTCGTGAAAAGGCTCATAAGTAGAAGCTAGACTATGAAGGAGTGCCTTTTCAATGCAGAAGATGCCATCAACATGGTCAAATTTAAAGCCAGTGCAGTTTTCCCTTTCGGAGGTGGATGGAGGATTCCAAGTTGCCAACTACTCAGAAGATACCAGTGTCGACTAGAGAAGGGGACTCGGAGTAGTCTGAGGGAGGAAAAAACAAGATTGTCTCCACCAATATGTCAGTACAAGGGACAAATGCAGTTGAGGTCATTACTGATTCTCAAATTATAGAGCACAACCTAGACCAAATTCATCCTGATGATCCTTAGAAGAACATAGACTCGACAAGTTTACAAGATTTGGAAGCTATTCAGGGATCTCCTTCAATTTTGGGTAACGTTTATGTTCCACCTCCCAACATTAATTTTTTAATAAATTCTTTATCTATTCTGGGGAAGAATTGGTCAGGGTCACTCAAAAATATTTCCTTTCTAGTTGGGGGAGAATCTATAGCCTTTTCACTTGGCCAAGAACCTTCTTTGGCCCTCTTCTATTTAGCCTCACCCCCAACCCCCCCATCTACCTCATTGACAATCGAAGAGTCTAAATCATTGATTGACTCAGAAGAAAAGGCAATAGCCTATTTGTTGAGGAACCGCACCATACCATCCAACTTACCACTTAACCAAAGGGCAGTGGGATTGGGACTCAACCTAGTAGCAAACTTAGTGGGTGTGGGGATGATCCAAAAAGGATCCAGAGAAGGCTAAGAAATCACAGAGGCAACTCAGAACACTCATAATGGCTTCAACAGACAGAGAAAGGGTAAAAATTAAAAGTTCCCAAAACTCAGTGAAAATGGAACGATTGTGAAGAGCATGTCGCAAAATTTTTAATGGCACAAACGGCTCGTCAAACAGAATTACGGTTTGAAAGATATTCATGGTCAAAGATGCGGTCAACCAGGACCAGTGAGCAGGCGACACCTCATTGTTCGTACTGCTGACGTCAGTCGCTGACATGACAGGGTTACATCATCATACGAGAGGTTGATGTCAGCATGCCATGTGGCAGCACCACAGGCTGCCATGTGTCACTCGACATTGGACTTTTCAGGGGTCCACGTGGGTCGATCAGAAAGTGCCACGTGGAACCCCCAAGAGATGCCACGTGGCACCATCTAGGAAGCGCCATGTGTTATGTACCATGACTAGGCATGACATCAAGCATCCAGGTGGACCAACGAGAATATGCCATGTGGCACAATCAGTGGGCGAGACATGGCATCCCCGAATTTCTCAAGGACAACCCGTATCGAAAAATAAAAAAAATAGATAATGGCGGGACCCCGCCAATTCTGGTGGAGGTCTTCCATATATGGTGACTACAACCGAATATAGAAGTCGCTCGCTAAAGTTAGTCAGGATTTATAACCACAAAACTAAAATGGGAGCCCGTGGGGTTTGACCCCGGGACCTCCCCATAACAAACGCCTTAACTTTAGTGCCCATACCAATCCGTCCAATGGTCACATTGTAATATCCATTCGCCGAGAATTGTTTAAAGTTGATTTTCACCAGCCACTGGGGGAGAGGTGCAACACATATTTCAAGACAAGTACTGTCATTATTGCAGGTTGCAGTGGGCACGGAAATCAAGATAGATTTTCTCTTGGGCCTAGGAGTGCCAGAGTCGGATCGGAGCGTGGAGACAGTCATTTTTGGGTAATTCGACGCCACAAATCCAATGGTGATGTTTTTTTTTCTGACTTGATCATTATTTCTACAACTTGATTTCAGAATGAGATATATTCATGTATTTGCCAAATTCTTTTGTTGAGTTAATAAAAAAGCCTACCCATTTGAGAGCAGGACCCGAAGACGTAGTCCACCAGGGATGAACTCCGTTATCAAGTTTTTGTGTTCATATCTGATGCTTATGTCTCTCCATTTCTAAATTTCCCTTCTTTAATGGTGCAATTTAATTTATGCTCATTTAATACAATTCTTTATAAGTCACGATGAAAAGATCCTGAATCATGTTGGTATCAGAGCAGTCATATTTGACTTGAATTGTTGAGTGTGAATGCTTACTAGGGACAAGCATAAGCAAGGTGAAGGAACTCTAAAGACTTTCAATCCCGAAGTTGGTCGTGTATCCAGAAGGAAGAAAATGGCAGAAGAGGACAAGTGTGATGAACAAAAGAAAAACTTTCACATAGTCTTTTATCGCATGTAAGAAATGGTTGAGCAAATGTATGGAGATTACGAGAAGAGGATGAAGAAGAAATGGAAGAAAAAGGAAGAACATGCAGATGTTGATGCTTTGGTAAACCAAGGGGTTGGAGGAGATCCTCCTGAGCCTCCATCTTCACCTTCGAGTTCTAGTTCTTCTTCCTCTGAGAATTCTCATCATTCTAACCATAAAACCTATTTTAAGAAACCATTATTAAAGCTTGATGCAAAATTTGCTTTACATATGTTTAATGGAGATTCTAATCCTGAAAAGTTAGTCGATAATTGGATCTGACAGGTTGAAGTGTATTGTCGTGTCCAACATATTGATGAAGAGGAAGTTAAAGTGCAATTGGCTTCTCTTTGGTTGGAAGGAACTGCTCTCGTATGGTGGGAGAGAAAGCTTCAGGATGAAAGTAAGTGTGGTAAGCTTCTTTCCTCATGGTTGGAATTTAAATTAGCGATCAGGAAGCAATTTTATCCATTAGGGTATTTACATTAAGCAATGATGGAATAAAAAACCTCAAGGCAAAGTAAAGGACAAACTGTACAAAGTTTCACAGAAGAATTTAGGACAAAATATCTTGCATTGAACATTCCGTTAGATTCTTATGAGACTTTAATGAAGTATATTAGCGCACTTCATAGTTATATTTGACATACTTTTCCCTTGTTTAATCCCACTAGTATTGACGAAGTTTGTGTGCAAGCCACTCACCTTGAAAGGAGGGGTAAGAATGAACATAAGGAAAATCCATTCAAGCACTCTAAAAACCATTTCAACGGGAAAGGAAATGGGAAGGACAAGAGGACAATTGCAACAGAGAAGGAAGAAGGAAAACCCTCTTGCAACCATTATGAGGAAACTAGTCATGACAACGAACATTGTTGGAAACTACATCCAGAGTTAAGGCCAAAGAAATTTGGAGGCAAGGGGAAGACCATTGCTACAGTGCAACATGATCTTGGTTCTGATTCAGTTGACAAATAAAGGATCACAACAGTTAGGATGCAAGGTAAAGATTCCTTTTATGCATGTTCAAGTTCTTTAAATGAATCACATGATGATGATAAAAGGAGAATTGCACTATTCCACATAAGAGTTGTATCGAAACATACGAAGATAGACACATTATTTGATCCGGGTTCCCAAGTCAATTTAATATTAGAGACACTTGTTAAGAAATTGGAACTAACCACAAGACCTCACCATAAACCTTACCCTCTCGGTTGGGTATCCAATAAAGCAAAGTTAAATGTCACTAAGCAGTGTAGGTTGAGGTTTGCTATTGCTTTTAAGATGATAGATGAAGTGGATCTATATGTGGTTCCCTTGGATGTCTACGGTATTGTATTAGGGAGTCCCTATTTGTATGATAGAAACAATATCTTCTTTCGAAAGGAAAACAAATACCATCTTACAAAATATGGAGTGGAATACATCATTAAAGCTCACAACATAAAGGACAAATCAACACTTGTTAGTTTAGGCCAAGAAAAATGAGTTATAAACACTAACAAGAATCTTGTACTCGCGATTGTAAAGGGGGAATGCCAAGTAAAAATAATTATGACACTTGCGACACTTAACAAAGTGAAATGCGACACTGTGACACTTGGCTAGGTGTGAAAAAATGGTGTATAAAAAGGGGAAATCATAAAATCAGGAAGACTCAGGAAAGGATTCACAAAAATAATCCGAGAAAGAGCATCGAAGTTCGAGTGTTTTTAACCCTTCACAATCCCTATTCAAGATGGAAACAAAAGTGGACATAAAGCCATACCAAGGTGAGATTGATGCATTAAAATAGAATAATTGTTTGTAACAACTAGAAGTTTATTTTAGCGTTCACCATATATATGAAGAGAAAAAGATTTAATTTTATATATTGAAGTTAGAGGGCAATACTTTAACCTGGTGGGAAAGCCACACAGAAACACTTAGTCTAGAGGGTGATCCATTAGTAATTAGGTGGGAGGGCTTCAAAACCCTCATCAAGTCCCAATTGTACCCTATCGGGTATGTATAGGACCAATGGATCCGGTGGCACTACTTAAGGCAAAGGCATGAGCAGAGTGTATAGGAGTACACCACTGAGTTCAAAAAGATGACCATCATGTTGGGTATCTCTCCCAAGAGCCTAGATGTACTCCTAAAGTAACTGGGGGGTTACACAGTCATCTATGAAATCAAGTGATGCTCTTCAATATAAGGATAGTGGATGATGCATTTTTACGGGCATAATACCTAGAAAACATAAGACAAAAGAAGGGGAAGCCAAGTGGTTTGAAGAAAAAAGAGCACTAGGAAGATTCTAAGGAGGGGAAGAAGAAGTGGAAAAGGGGAAAATATAAGAAGGAAACATCCATTACAGATCAAATGCAAATATCCCAACAATCATTGAAATCATTGCAACATTGATGGCCACATCGAGGAAAAATATTGGAAACTACATCTAGAGCTAAACTCGAAGAACTACAAGAAGGGTAGAAAGAAAAATAATATTTTAGCCATAGATTCAAGAAACCAGATTGAAAGTAGCTCGGATGTGGATGAAATGATTGTCTGCACATCTTTGTAGAAGGAGGTAAGTATGAGTAGCCTTCATCACTAGGAAGAGAAGGAGATGACCAAGCTCTTCCACATCAAGTTTCAGGTAAAAAAGAACAAGATATATGCTATGTTCGACTTCGGTTCATAGGATAATCTCATAGCAATGGATCTAGTCAACAAGCTTGGATTAGAGGTTCATGATCATCCTAGCCCCTATCCATTGGGTTAGGTAAACAAGGATGCAAAGATAAAGGTAACGAAATAATGTAAGATTAAATTTTCTAGAAGTGTTGATTTTATTGATGAAGTGGAATTGGACGTAGTACCCCTTCATGTATGTGGAGTAGTGTTTGGAATCCCCTACATGTATATGAGGGATGCAATATTCATGTGGAGAGCCAACCAATATGAACCAATCAAGTATGGGAAGTCCTATATCATTAACGCACATAAAGGCAAGTCAAAGATCTCGCTGGTAAGTTCCAACCAAGCCAAGAAGTTGATTGGTTCTAGTAACATATATGTTTTTCTTTTCTTAAGAGAGAATCGATCTAATGATGAGTCAATGAGAGTGAATTCATCCCTAGAGGGGTGTACTAAAGAGTAGAAACATCAATTGGAGGAGTTTCTACAGGAATACAAGGGAGTGTTCAAGGAGCCTAAAGGGATACCACCCAAGAGGGATGTGGAGCATGAAATATAGTTATTTCCAGACTCCCCATTGTCGAATATCGAAATATTTAGACAACATGTTCTAGAAGTGAATGAAGTGAAGAATCACTTGCAATAGTTGTTGGAGCAGGGTATGATTCGACCAAGTACCTCACCTTGTGGGTCACCCATCATAGTTGTACCCAAGAAGGATGAGACTTAGAGAATGTGTATCGATTA
>JASDQU010262985.1:0-13703 GCA_032191745.1 Picea mariana | reverse complement strand
TACCACTAGCCACCACTGAGCTGAGACCATGATGCTCCGAGACTGCGTCTCTCTGTTTGCCAGTGAACAGGAGTGAAGGTTGCAATCCTTCCTCACTGCTATCACTCACTCTGCATAATGCCAGAGTTCCCCTCGAGTCTTCCCCCTCATTCGTTTCTACCATACGCCTTATCCCCTCGTGAGGTTGTGTGTGGCACGATTACCCTTGCGCCGATCAGGCCTGATGGCTCTACGGATGGGCGGTTTACCATCCCATCCCTCATCAAGCCATCCGCCTACCAGCCTGCGAGGCATTGAATTTCAGGGCTAGCGAGCCGCTTTTGGTTCTTTGGGCCAGTGGATTCCAAATACGGTATTTAATTCTGGGTGGAAGTTAATGCCACCTTTTAAGGAGCCTTCCACCGCCATCGTGGTCTCTTTTTCTGCACATCCCCTCTCAGCGGTCCTGCAATAATTAAAATATCATTCACATTCATTAACCTCTTCCTGTAGGTCCATTTACATCACATGTTCATACTTATGAGTTTTCCATAGTCCTCGGCCAACCTAGTTATATTTACAAACTGGGGGAAACAGGGTGTTACATGCAAAGTCATCCATCTTGTGTACTGGTAATCATAGTTTATGATAGGGTATAAATCCTCCTTGAGGGAATGAATAAAGATCACCCAAAGATATATTGTCCCAAATTCCATAGTCTTGTCTTTGTTATGTCTCTCCAAGTAAAATTCACACCGCTCTTTGATGTTGGGAAGGGATCTAAGGAGAGTGAATGTTATCTTTTCAGTGTCAGAATATTTTTGAACAGAGTAATACCCTTCTAATATATTTAACCATTTCTTCAAATCATATGCATATATCTATCCTTCAAATGAGGGGATATCAAATTTAACTTGTACCTTGAAGGGTGTCACACCTTTGAAATGGCTACTTGTTGAAGGCGCCTCACATGTTATCGACAGTCATTAAAGGATATTAGGAATTTATCCATCATCTCATCCCACTATTGCAAGAGGGATTCCTCAAGAAACATTTTGAAAGGATATCCTCCTCCATAATCTCTCTTTTCTTCCACTTGGGTTAGTGAGAGCAGTTATCCCCAAGTGAAACTAGATCTAGACCCAACTCTCTATACCTTCACCTCGTCGAGGATATGCATTGAGAAATAACAAGAAGAACACTACTATAATACCACTAATCCATATTATATTGAAAAAAAAATGAGATACAAACAAAAATGTGGTAGAGAAAATAGAAATATAGTGAAATCCAACTTCTATTAATGAATAAATTAGTTGAATACTGTAGAAAACAAATTGGCTAGAATGGTAGTAGCTTATCTTTGAAGAGAAATAAAATTTAGCTATGCTCATTCATGGAAAGATAATGAAATCGACTACAAGAATGGAATTTTAACATTATAAAATAACACTAAACTTACAAAACATTAACCCTAGGAGGTGAAGAGAAAAACAATTTGGGGGCCCAGTGGTGATTAGATGCATCGACTTCCCTATGACACAAAATATTTCATACATTCTCCATTTGGGGAGTTTATTAGCTCGTTGGAAATATTTGATCGAGAAGTAAAATTATTAGTAGGGCCCGAGCATGCCATGGAAAGTGTAGGCCCCCTCTATGGACAAAACAAATCATTTAGGGACTTAAATTGCCCCCATAAGTTTAGGACTTGAAAATCATAACAAAAATGACCAAAATGGAGAACCATGCTGAATTGGCAGAAGAGGTGGGTGACTACTAAAATCCACCTAGATCAATCGTCCCCCCTTATGAAGAAATGTTATCCATTGCATAAATTTCACTTAGGATATGGGGAAATTATTTCTGAATCTAAATCTTAGTGAGAAGCTTCCCTTGTTGAAGTAGTTTCATTGCTTTGACAACCGAAGAGAGCTACATGTTTTTTTGGTAGGTTCCCTTCATCCTGGTGTCCATGATATGATCCACTGGATCCTATACAATGCATTTAGTATTCAGTTATGTAGGGGCCAATTGCTTAGCCACCTTCGACATGTCTAGCAGAGGTGTAAAATCTTATCGAAGTAGATGCATATTAAGTACTAGGTGCAAGATAATGAAAGGAGGAATATTCAATTGGAAATAATTATCAACCACATCCTTGGTGATAGTGTAGGGCCCCTATCAAAGCGGTATAATATTCTTTTGGGGGCCTATGAAGCAATATTTATGTAAGAAACCACATTTTCTCACCAACATAAAACTTGCGAGGAACCCAATGTTGGTCATGTCGCTACTTATACTTGGAATTGAACTTCTCCATGATATTATGAGTCTATTGTTGGAGGTTTTGTATCCATTCAATGAATTTGGATACTCTTTATGCCTCAGTATGAGCATGCAAGGACTATGTTGGGGAAGCTAGAATGAACATAGCTATATCAATTTTGGGGCCAATATATGGAACCCCAAGCACACCTGAAAAGGGATTTGGACAACAGATATATGGAGGGATTGTTATAGATATTCTAAGCATATGGGAGGATCTCATCCCATGATCTGTAAACTACCATTGATATTCCTCTGGATATTTTGTCACAATAGAGCTAATAAAATGTTGAAATATTTACTGGAAGTATTAATTTCCTTTAGATCTCATATTCTTTAATTACTAGTTTTATACTTAAAATATATGAAATAGATTAAATGAAAAAAATAGAGAATATAAACAAATTATCACACACCATCCAAAAATAAACACAAGATATAACTTGAGAAACCCAATACTGTAGAAAACCCAGATAGAAGGTGAGGTCTCTTTGCTCTCTTTTCTTCAAATGAAAGTACAAAGAAAGAGGCACTCTCTGTGGAGTTTACTTTGACATTGTGACCTATATGGTTGCTAGAGAATCCTCCTCAAAATATGATGTTCTCTCAAAATACTGCTCCTAGTTTCTCTACTCAACTATGGAACAAAGACAATTATAAATAATGGAACCCCTTCTCCTCCTAAAAACCTGGTATTTAACATCACCCAATAGCCATATAGGGGTAGGGTTTTAAATTTCTCAACCTTCAATTGTGATAAGGTTTTGGAACTTATAGAATATTTTTAAAATTCCATATGTGGCTAGCCCCATATGCATGAGTAATGGTGGATGACATGGCATCCACTCATGACAATGTTGTTCAACATGATAGGTAAACTTGTGGGAGACATATGTTTTGCATACGATATCTGATTGATGCAATTTTTTCACCAATTTAAAGGTATCAATGTGAAGAATAGTTTCAAGGGGTATCAACTAAATTTGAGAAAATTTTGAGCCCAAAATATTTCATTTGATTCCTCAAAATGGCTCTGGAAGGTTTCAACCCCCAATTTTCCAAATTGGGACCTACCATTAAAATGACCCTTCAAGCTGATTCCTATGATTTTTTCTACTCATATATAATCGAGATATATGAAAAATAATATAATGATCCAATATAGATCATACCTCCCCATTTATAAAGTATTTTGGTCCCAAAAATATTTACTAAATGGGGTGAGGAAATTTTTCCTCTACCTTCTCCCTAGAGTACCAATTTTATTTTCCTGAAAGTTGTCCTTTCAACCCAATATTCCAAAGGTCATGCTACCATTATCTTGTATTTTTGTAATTCTTTTGCAAAGATGTGTCCTCTACCAACTGTTACGAGGAAAATCTCTCTATGGCATGGGGTAAACCACAACATATGGAATGACACACATAAATCAACTCTAATCCCAAGTATGCTATATAAATGAAATGATAACAGGACAATATCAATAGCCTACCTCGTCCACACATTCAATGAAGACCACCGTTGAGCATGCAACTCAAATATTTACACCCGCAACTTGCCCTCAAAAACTAATATACGTAAGAATATTGTTATAATATATAATGTTAGCATATAAAATATCATAATCTGTTAATATTCATGAAAAATACGCCCATGGAATAATAATTGAAATATTTGCAAGATATCAATTAGACAAGAGAACGATATTTCTATTAAAAATGATCAACATAAGTGTATAAGTGACAAACTTCTGTAACGACACACATCGGAACCGAGAAACTAAGTACCTCCAATTGGGCCTCTAGAAAAGGAAAGATTATATAAAGGAGACAATAGGGTTCTCCATCAAAGAAGGAAGATCTTGGGGGTTGAACAATGTGTTCATACATTCAAGGATAAAGGGATGTAGACTCAATGTGAAGTGAAATTTATCCAGAGTGTCTTTTCTCTCAAAAGTTGAATTCTCTCCTCTTCCACGGCTTGGACATGGCCCAATTTATAGCCTTAAAATGGAACTGAAGGACCAATTAAGAATGTTTCTAGTATATGGAAGGTCAAGGATCATGGATCTCATGATGTGACATGGAAACCCGACACAATTATTAATTTTAAGCACCAAACCCGAAGTACGCGAGATCTAATGGAGCAACCTGCATATATGCATGTTTTCTAACTAGTAGGGCACGTATATGTGGAAAAATATGATTTTTTGGCTCTTGAAGGCACAATAGAGGAATTCAAGTATGCATATGGAAATGGAAAGGGCAACCAATCAAGTTTCATGGGGTGAGGAAAAATTTTCTATAACACCAACTCTACCTAAGAATTTGGTGCTAAGTTCTCTATGGAAGGTAGGACTTTCTCCTCCTCATGATCCAACATGGAAGGATTGTAGAGTTTGATATTCTCCACATTCACTACTAAGTAAATGTACATAAATGGGGGTAGGTTGAGTTTGTAGGCGTTATTTCCCACCGTATCTAATATATCAAAAGGTCCATACCATAGAGAATTTATGTTCTTACCGAGACCTTGTACTATTTCCCCATTCAACTGTAACCAAACTTTGTCTCCAACTTTGAATGAATTCTTGGTTCTGTGTTGATCATGTCTATCCTTGTATTTTTTCAGCGACTTCTTCAACATCTAGTGTACCTGCAAATGGATTTTACTAATCTTCTCAATAATTTTTTCTACTCTCAATGCATCTCCTATGAGGTCCTCCCTCAGTCCTCTTTGTTTTCCATATACAACATCCAAGGATGAACGTGGTAAATATCCAAAGAAAAATTCAAAAGGTGACTTACCAGTAGAAGCGTAGAATGCTCTATTATAAGGGTGTTGTATGTAAATCATATTTTCAGATGCTTCTTATTGTAACCCCTCAAAAGTTGCACCAAAGTCTTCTTGACTAATTATATCTTCCCATATTTCTATGGTTGGAATTTTGTAAATCTCTTCAACTTAGTTCCCATCTTCTCCCAAATTGTAGTCTAAAATGTATTGATAAATGTAGTATCCCTATCTGAGATGATGCTCCTAGGTATCCCAAAGTGTTCCCAGTCCTATTTAAACAACATGTTTCTTGTTTCTTGTTCTTTTATGGTATTTTTACAAGGAATGATAATGCACATCTTTTTGAACTTGTCAACTACCACAAATATATAGTCATGTCCCTTCTTGGTTGTTGGTAAGCCTCCAACAAAATCCATGGAAATGCTTTCCCAAGGTCAAGTGGGTACAATTAAGGGATGGTATAGACATTAATTATTATTATTGGGCTTGATAGTACAACAAAGTATACATCCTTTAATATAATGTGCTACATCTTCTTGCATTCTAGGCTAATACACATACCTATGTAAGTTGGAAACTATCTTCCCAAAAAAAACATTTCCTGCAACCTTGGAGGTGTGAGCCTCTATGATAAGTTGTAGTTGTTTACCTTTAGGTACGAATATATTTTCGAACTTGAAGAGTAACCCATTATGGAAATGATAGTCAACCCTGTAACTTGTAAAAAACCTCCTTGAATTCCACATTTTCTATGTATGCCTCATTATATGCATTAGGGTAAAAGGCTCAATGTGCATGATATTTCCCAAAGATCTAATCTTGGATGTGTGTGGCCTTGAAATCATGTCTTCCAACCTATTTGTGATGCCCTTATTATACCTAATGACTAGATGAAATTTATTTAGAAACCCCATCCACTTGTAATGTTTGCTTTTTTGTAGCTTATTTTGGGCTTGCAAATACTGTAGCATCTAGTGATTTGTATGGATGATGGTATTCTTTCCCATAAAATAGTGCTTCCACTTCTTCACAACTTGAACCAGTGCATATAATTCCTTGTCAAATGTAGGGTAGTTGAGAGTTGTTGCATGTAGTATTTCAGAATGATAGCATACATGCCTTCCTCCTTGCATCAAAACTACTCCCATAGAATACCAACTTGCATCTGTTTCCACTTCAAAAGGATTATTCAAGTTTGGTAATGCCATAACTAGTGCTTGAATAATATTTCTTTTCATCTCATTGAAATCCTTATGCATAGATGATTTTAGGGGATAAATTCGCAAATGGGCTAATTTTCCACGGTTTTTCCCCAAAAAAGATTCATCAATTTCCATTTTTTCTAAAAACAATTTTTCCAAATTCCATAGAATAAAATTATTTTACCTTAAAAATCGCTAAAAGTTTATAGAAGCTATATAAAATCCTTAGAAATTTGAATATTTTTACAAAAGTATTGTCAAACATTTTATATTTTGCATATTAATAACTAGTAAGAATAGTCCATGTTTCTACATTTTAATATAAATTTCTATCCTTAAAATTATCCCTGGCCTTATGTTAATTCTTCCCCCAGTGGAAACTCTTGCCACTCATTTTTATGGTCTAGAGTGGTGCAGATATCGCTGAAAATGGAGATATGGAATTCTACAAGTACTTTGCTACCCCAACAAAAATCCCAACTTCAATGACATTTGTAGGAGGTGGCCATTTCATGATGGCCTCCATCTTTGCGAGATGTATCCTGAGCTCCCCTCCACCGATCACATACCCCAAATACATCAATTATGTCTCATAAAACTTACATTTATCAAGGTTAGCTAGTAGTTAGTGCTTCTTCAAAGTATGTAACACTTGCATGAGATGTGATATGTGCTCCTCCCGGGTAGCACTATAAACCAATATATCATCCAAATAGACTATAATAAGTGAATACATATATGGGAATAATACCTTACTCACTAGTCTCATAAATGTGGTTGGTGCATTACATAAACCAAATGGAATGAGAAACCATTCATACAAAACTTGTCTTGCTTTGAAGGTAGTCTTCCAAGCATCGTATTCGTTGATGTGTACCTGGTGGTATCCCGATTTGAGATCCAACTTGGGGAAATACTTTGTGTGTTGAAACTGATCTAACAAATAATTGATCCTAGGAAGAGGGTACCAATTTTTCAGTGTGATCTTGTACAATTCTCTATAGTCAATACATATTCACCAAGTCCTATATTTATTTGGTACAATTATGATAGGTGACCCAGAAGGTGAGTTTCTTGGTTGAATCACACTTAGCTACAACATTTGTTGCAACTGCTTCTTCACTACATTTTCTTCCATAATGGATTGTCTATACAACCCAATATTAGGCAATGGAGATTTTGGAAATAATTATATTTCATGATCCATATCCCTCTTGTTGTTAGGTATTGGGTGTAACCTAATACGAAACAAATAAATCAAACTTTATATAATCTGTTATAGCAAGATTTTCCTCACCTTATGCAATCTTGCAGAGAGGGCCTTATTCCATTTCCCTATGTAGACTTATCTTCCCTATTGACAAAGTCTAGAGTTAAAAATACAAATTTTTTCACTTGTATGCATATTGCACACTATACAACAAGCATATACACAAGATGCTCCACTACAACTTGTGTACATCAGGATTTGTGCCAGAAAATGAAAATTAAATGTTGGGTTTCCATGTCACAACAGAAGATCTCTGATCCTTGGCCTTCCATATATTGGAAAAGTTCTGACTCGGCCCTTAAGTTCCATTTTGAAGGCTATAAATGGGCCAATTCTGAGCTATGGAAAATGAGAGAATTCAACTTTGAGAGAAAAGTTTCTCTGGAGGAATTATTTACTTCATATTGAGTCTGCATCCCTTTTTCCTTTAAGTCTGAACATAGTGTTCAACCCCCAAGCTCTTCCCTTATTGATGGAGAACCTCATTTTCTCCCTTCTATGAGCTTTTCTTTGGTGGAGTATTGAAGTGGTGGAGGCCTAGCTAGAAGGAACTTAGTTTCTTGGTTTTGAACCGTGTCGACATGGAAGTCTGTAATATTTTCACTTATGTTGATCATTTATTAATAGAAATACTCATTTCCCATCCAATTGATATCTTGAAAATATATGAGTTATTATCCATGGGCGTATTTGTTATGTATATTGATGGATTATGCTATCTAATGTGCTAAGCTTTTATATTACCACCATATGATTTCTCTTCTTGTTTGTTGAGAACTCGTTGCAGATACATAGCTTTGGGTCAAAGTGCTCAACGACGGACTTCATCGAACATTTGGATGAGGTAGACCTATTTTTTATCTCACTTGCGTATTGGTTTATATAGTGTGTGTTTGGAATGGATTTGTTTTCTGTAGTCATTTCCGTCTGTTATGGTTCACCCTAGCCATAGAGATATTATCCTCATAACATAATCAAAGAGGAATAATTTTCAAAGATAATAGGTGGTGTCTAAAGAAACCGTTATAGCACTTAAGAACAAGACATTGTGACTAGAGCATCACAATGCATGGTGAACATATTCACATATGTTCACTATAAAATATTTTACACTTGTACCACATGTTGTTGTTGATAATGAACCATTGGATATCCTATTTATAGCTTTAAGTTTAACCAAATTCCTTGGAATCAGGAAGATCTTGTTTACATATAACCATCAGTTGTTAGGGTTGACTCTCTCAAATATTCATTGTCTATTCAGATCGAAATGGATTCTTGACCCAATCATCCATGTATCCAACTCATATTTGATTTCTTGGTTGATCGATCCACTAATCGACTATATTTGACTACTAGTCGACTATCAAATCAATAGGCTTATTGACTACTCGAACAACTGATGTAGATATCCGGTCAGTCTGTTGATCGATTGTTTCCATATGTTGGTTGTCTACTTGACCAACTAAATCCAGAAGAAGTGTGATGAACCATAATAACCCAAGGTTCCAACACCCTTCCCCATAAACACATAGATCTAGATATTTAGGAGGTGAAATTAAGTCCATCGGACACCACCCCCCCCATAATTGTAGCTTCCTAAAGCCTAAGAATATCATTGATCTTGATAAAATTAGCTTCAGATAATGGCTTGGTAAATATATCAACTATTATCATCTATTCTACAATAAACAAGAGAGACAACGATCTCATGGACCAAATATCTCAAATAGTGATATTGGAACTCAACATGCTTCATCCTACTATGGGAAAAAAGGTTGTGAACAACTTGAATGACACTTTGATTGTCACAATATACTATAGTCAAGATCTGTATAGAAAATCCAAGTTCTTCTAGAAGTTGTTGAATCCATACTACCTCTGTACCTACATACAAAACACCACGATATTGTTCTTATGTAGTTAATAAAGAGACTACCTTCTATTTTTTTTTTTATGACCAATCGAATAGTCAAGTGTTGAAGAAAAACACATAACCATAAGTGGACTTTTAATCATCACTATCGCCTACCCAATTGGAGTAGGTGAATATGACAAACAAATATGAACTTTGAAAATGCTTGATACCAAGGTGAGTGGTACCCTTGAGATACAGAACAATCCATTTGACTTATTTCTAATGGCTTTCTCTGTGATCTTGCATAAAACTAGAAACCCCACTAACAACAAAGGAAATGACAGGTCGACTATGAGTAAGATAAATGATACTATTGACTAGTTGTCAATAGAGGGTACCATTGACTTTGGGATTTTGACAAGTTTTTCGCATATTAACTTTGGATTGAGAAGGAGAAGCATAGGGATTACAATTGGCCATATTAATACATTTCAAAAGATCCATTACATATTTAGATTAAGAAATGAAAAAACCATTAGACAATGGTAATACTTGAAGACCCAAAAATAATTCAAAATACTAAGATATGTCATGTCAAAGGAGTCAACAAGTTGTTTCTTCAATATAATAATGATGTCAGTGTCATTTACAATTATGAAAATGTCATTAACATATATAACAATAATCAAAGTGTTTCCATGAGTATGGAGTACATATAATCTTTGATCATATTCACAACATTTGAAACCAAGTCAAAGAAAGAAAGTGTTGATCTTAGCATACCAAGATCTAGGATCTTGCTTCAAACCATAAAGATATTTATGAAGTCAACAAACCAAGTTAGAATCTATCACAAAACAAAGAGGTTGTTCCATGAAAACTTATTCAGATAGGTCTCCATGAAGAAAGGAACTCTTCACATCCATCTGATGGATATGTCATCCAAATTGAGTAGCAAGGGAAATAATTCATCAAACAAAGTTCATATTTGTAAAAGAGGAAAAGTTCTTAGTGTATTTAGTGTCTTCTTGTTGAGAAAATACCTTCACAATAAAGCAATATTTATGATGCTCAATAACACCTTCAAAGGTAAATTTGGTCTTGTAGAGCAAAAACAATTCATAATGTTCTTCCCTTGATAATGAGGAACTAAATCCAAATTGTGATTCTTCAATAGAGAATACATTTTTGTCTACATAGCCTTCTCCCATTGAGGTTATCCTTGTGCATATGAGTAGGTAACATGATTGGATATTTCAAGTACATGAGTCATCAAATAAATGATGGCATGATGCTTTTGACTATGAGTTTTTTGTCTTGAAGAAATATCATTGACATTGAGAACAAGAGATTCAAATGTCTTGGAAACTCGTTTGGGTAGACAAGAAAGGGTTGAACTAATTTTCACTATAGAAGTTTGATCAGAAGCCAAAACAGTTTCAGTTGTCGAAGATGATTGATAAATTGAAATATAAATTGACTAAGCAGTTAACTTGAAGGTCGAAGGTTTAGTTGAAAAATGAATAGAGTTTGACTATCCAATCGAAGGAACAAAATATATAACAAGAGAACCAGAGTCTAAAACAACACCAAAGTGATAATCTTGTAAGAATCTAGAGGATGCATTCAACAAATTAACTCTATAAGACTTCTCATTAAACCATAAAATTCATTTGATAATGATTTTCCACCTGGTAGGGTAAAACAATATATACACTTTAGACTCTTCATAGTATCCCATCATGATACAAGCATTAATCCTTACATCCAATTTATTTCTACAATCATAAAAAATATAAGCTCAGGAAACACATCCAAAGACACGAAGGTGACCAACTGAGGGTTTCCTTCCACACCATCGTTCGACTAGATTCATCCAAGGAACATATCGAGTCAAGATGTAATTAAGAATATATTTTTCACAATAGACCGATTCAATGTAGAAGTGAGGAGGAAAATATTTTGTTTGCAAACTACATCTAGACATTTTGAATAATCTATGATTGTTTCATTATGAAATTCCGCTCTACCGAGGAGTATGAGGGACCGACTATTTCCAGTCAATACCAAATCGAACTATCTATTCTTCAAAAGGTTGATTCAAATACTCACCACCATTTTCTGATGTCAGGCACTTGATGGGTTTACCACATTGCTTTTCAGCAAAGGCCCTGACCTCTCCAGAAAATAAACACAAGTAAAATGAGAGATAACATCAATGAAAGTCAACATACACCTTGCACCTACTAATGAAAGTATATTGATGCAACAAAGATCATCATGACTAAAATCCAAGAGGTTTTATTCTCACCACACTTTTCCAGAGTCGAAGGGTGCTTGATGATGCTTTCCAAGAACACATCCTCTACATATTCATTCAAAGGGTAAATATTCAGGTAAACCAACAACCATATTCTAAGTTTCCATCAATTGTATACTTTGAAAAATTAGGTGACCGAGTCATTCATTCCATGTTTTACTTTTTTTATTGGTGTGAGTGATAGAAGAAGTTAGTTTAGAGTTGGTTCAAGTGATGTCAAAAAACATATAAAAACTTTTCTTCGGGTCAAGAAACCCTATGGTGATAATCAACCAAACTTTATTTATATCTTGAATAAATAACTGATCTAACCAAAACTCAAAAATATTACCTATCCTTGTTAGATAAGAAACTAACAACAAATTGACACTAAGGTTTGGTACATGACAGACATAAAAAATTCTCCCATGTTGAAAATAAGCATCACCCTAACCAATAATGTCAAGAGAAAAGTCATCAACAACATATACATTTTTCTCCACAGATTCATGTAAAGATGTGAACAATAAAGCATCCTTATCCATATGATGAGTGCACCCATATTCAACTACCCATTCGTTCTACACATAATGAGACAAAAATGAATGATAATTTCTGACTTGGAAGGTGAAATTACTAGTGGGTCAACAAACAACTGGCATGCCTCCTTCAAGGAGTTTGACCTTATGCTCTAGGTCATCTCTCTTCTTATAGCATACCTTCTCTACATGTCTAGTCTTTCCACAACACTGACATGTCTTGTTATTTGGACTCTGATGGGGTGCATCTATCTACCCTTTAGGTTTCTGGTAAGGGAATCGAATTCTTTGTATAGGGGTATCAAACCATCCTCTTTCCTTGTGATTCGACCTACACTTTCCCTTGAGTGAGTGGAATTGATGTTTACCACCAATATTTCCTTCATCAAGCAATTTTTGTTATCAATGATCAATAAGCCTCATAAAGCTTCAAATGTGTAGTCCTTACCATATTCCTTTCATTCCTTCCAATTGGTTTGGAAAGTTGAAATGAACATGTCGAATGGTGTTCTCAAATTCATCAGGACCAACTAGATGAGTTATCTATGTTTATTCTGATAATTATTTCAACATTCATCTAATTTCAATTGTAGTTCCTTCACACACACCAAATAGTCCTCTATTTGTTTGAAAGAATGAGGATTGAGAGAGATAAGCTCTTTCTCCAATTGCATGACATGGTTTTCATCAACTTTTTTGAATAAAGACTTCATCTTGTTCTAGGCTCTATGAGGGTATTCAATTTCGCATATGTGAAAATAAATCTCTCACAATATATACGTCGTGATGACCCCCACAGTCTCATCCTTATTTCCATCAATAGTGAATTTTGACTGATCATCTGTTGGATACCAAATCACAGTCTTCATATATTTCCATAGTCATTTACTCTTTAGTATGGATTCCATGTTTTGTTCTCATACTGCAGAATTTGATCCATTAAAAATTATATGATCGATCTTCAAATCCATATTTGATATCTAGACAGATCTAATGTGTTTCCACAAGTTACAGTCAACAAATCATCGACCCATATTCAATCACACAACATATCTGACTTAGCATGATTTGTGGAAAACATACAAGGTCACAACCAATCACTTTGATCCCATGTTGGGGATTGGGTGTAACTTGATACAAAACAAATAAACAAAACTGCAAATAATTTAAGATGAATAAGTTTCAAAGATAATAGGTGGTGTCTAAATACACCATTACGACACT
The DNA here is from genome assembly GCA_032191745.1 of Picea mariana. NCBI lineage: Eukaryota > Viridiplantae > Streptophyta > Pinopsida > Pinales > Pinaceae > Picea > Picea mariana. The sequence goes on along the minus strand of JASDQU010262985.1, from coordinate 208 downwards.
TAAGCATAGGGAATTATGATCAGAAAATCACACTTCATGGTGAATATATTTACATATGTTCACTATACAATATTTTACACTTGTACCACATGTTCTTGTTGAAAATGACCCATCGGGTATGTTATTTATAGCTTTAAGATCCAACCAATTCATTGGAATTGGGAGGATATTTTCCACATATAATCATCAATGGTTAGATTTGACTCTC
>JASDQU010262976.1:3260-14920 GCA_032191745.1 Picea mariana | reverse complement strand
GAGTATACTCTGTGAAGCGTGGTCCGATGTATGTCCTAGGTACCACGGTATGCCCCCACAATCACATTTGTAAGTACCTATAAAAAGGAAACTAAGTTTCCATCTCGCAGTCAATCACTAGGCAAATACAATCAACAGTTGGGAAGATCATATGAACATGATAACTATGTCTGAAGCCTTTCAAGGGTACTAAAAGAAAATGGTCCAGAAGAAAATGGTACTAAAAGAAAATGGTCCATGAAGCTCCGTAGTCAAATGCAGTCAGCATAATCTCAAGAATAACCCTCAAATACAATCTCCACTATAATTGGTATGGCTTTGGAGGGGCTATCTCCTCTACCTTTCCTCACGCGACCTCCTATTTAGCCCCTGTATTAGAGGGGGGTCCCAGCTAACTTTTACGAGAAATGGACTTCAAAACTCTTTAAATTAGTCTCCTAAGTTTGTTTAGTGGCCTTGGAGAGTTTCCTCTCCACACCTAATCCAAGGCCCTAAAGCCTAGTGTAGTTGGTGTACCCCACAAACAAAAGGGTCTAATTGATTTTAAATTAAGCGCTAATTTTAGTGGCTTGATTAATTAGGGGTGTGGTAGTGAAACTGATGTTGTTTAAGACTCTTGCAAAATGAAACTGATAAGAACACCAAAAAATAAAACTTTATACTAATCCTTCAAATGAAAAGAGTTTCAAGGAAGAAAAAGCATGAACAATCCTTCAAACCTAAAGATGTAATCTTTTCTCCTTTCCATGCAAAATGCACAATGCAACTTTCGAGTGAAAAGAGAAAATGAAAGGATTTTCTTTATTACTTTTCTTTTGAAATTATTTCAAGATGAGAATAAAACACAACCCTATGCTAATTCCTTTTTATTTTTCAAATAACAATTCAAAGAAATGCAAAGAAAGAAAGAGACCTAACTAGCATAAAAACTAGGTTTTGTTTTTTTTTCCAAAGAAAAACTAACAAAAGATGCTAAAAAAAACTATAGAATACATTATTCATGGTCCCCTAGTGATCCAGGTGGATATCGGTGGCCACCCACCTTCTCCAACTGGCCCAAAACATGTTTCTGGCAATTTTGGTAATTTACTATTTTTAGCAAGTTTTAACTTCCGGGGCCATTTTGAGGCCCTAAACGATGTTTTTTTAGAAAATGGGGAGCAACATGGATCATACATCAATGTTGATCACCCAAAATTTGTAGTTCTCAAATAGATCTTTCCAATGAGCTATTGAGCGCCCCAAACAGAGATCGTATGCAAAAGTTACGCCCCTTGGAAGTTGACGTATCAACTACCCCCATCGGGGCCCACAAACCTTTTGGCTTTTCATCTTCCGGGGTTAGGGTTTTGGATTTTACTTATGTTAAAAAGGCCCTTAGAGCCTCATTGTAATAATCATCTTCTCATGGATGTGAGTAGCCGTCACATCTCTTCTCAGAGATAAGCTACCACCATTCTAGCGAGTCTTTCACTTTGTATTTTACAGTCTCTGTACATTTATTTCGTTAATAGAAATCGTGTATTACTATATATCTGTGACTCTTGTTTTATTTACACTATATCTATGTTATATTGTTGTCTCTCTTGCAATATCTTTAAATATTTATGTGTTATATCTCCGCTCTCATTTCGTGCCGAAAATAATCCGGATCACCCAGGCCGTGAGGGGGGTATTTATTTTAAATGAAACTCATTTTTCTTGAAATTCAAGCTAAAAATAAGCCAAAAATGCTTGGAAACATAGAAAGACAAAGAAACCTATACAAGAGGATTTCTTTTCAATTTCATAAACAATCTAAGCCTTGAATCTAGCCAAACCATAATCAACAAAGGCCCCAGAAACACAGGAAGGCTTGAGAAGCCAAGGATTTCCTAAAAGGAAAGGAAAGATTTTTGAAAAAACTTCTCAAGATGGTAGGTATGCGTGCTATGCACAGTCAGCCTACGTATATATGTGGGTTGTTTATATAGCAAAAGGCGTATGTACACAGTCTAGGTATAGAACAGGTGTGCACGTGACTGAAAATTCTCAAAAAAGAGAAATATTTAGACATACCACCCAAATCATAGAAGCACCTAGAAGGTGACCAGAGACCCCAAACTGACTCAACATATGCTTAATTATCAAGATTATCTAAAGAGTTAGTTATTCATGAAAACGTTCATAAATACAAATACATAGACATAAATATATAGGGAAAGAACTTTTCTCTTTTATTAATAAAAAAATTGGAGGTTACAAACCTCGCTTGGGTTCCTCTACTTTGTCTACAAGTGCACTATTCCCAATACTATCCTCACCACCAAAAATCCAATATAATGGAAAAGGATGGATGGTATAAGGAGGATGGATGGAAGGGAATGTTGAGGATGAAACTCAAAGGAGAATGAAAAAAGCTTAGGAAACAAGGGAGAAAATTTGGCAGAGTTCTCTTGCCTCTAGTTTGATATATCCAAATGACCCCCCTAGGGCCCTTTTTATATGAGCAAATGATGGTTAAGTCGTTTCCATAAGGGCTATAGGAGGTAAGATAGTTGCAAATCCTAATATATCTCGTAAACTCTGCCGAAAAACACATATTTTATATTTTTTTGCAACTTTTTAGAGTACACATGGGATTTCAGTTGTGCAACTAGCATATGTATTTGGGATTTTAGGCATGAAAATAGCGTGTGTACGTGCTTTGCATATGCATCAGGGCGCATATGTCATACAAAAAATGTGTTTTGAGAAGAACTCTAGAAAAAAGGGTTGGCAGATGTGTGAATGAGTAGGCCAACATAAAAAAATGCATAGTAGTGGAATTTTGAGTTATCTAAAGATGCTAGGTGAAATCGTACAAGCAATGCAAACAACTAGTCTTCTCATCAAGCTATCTCCCCCGGTGCTTAATTACGTAATACAACAAAGATAAGTCAAGAACATAATAATCATGAGCATAAGTAAACATGTGATCAATCATAGAAAGCAACTCATGGAAGTAGGTGGGAGAGAGAAAATCATGTTGGAAAGGGTAGCCACAAGCTTGATCAATCCATCTCTAAATGGGAATTCCACATATAGATGACGACTCGTCCTCATCCTCACTAAGAATACCACTGCTTTCCGAAGTCTGTGACGGGATGAAAAATCTATAGAATATTGTTGAATGATTTTAATTATCACATGTTTGGTGATCAACATGTGGACCCAAATAGGGCATGCTTACTAATTAAATATGTATAAATAGATCATGATTGCAAGGTAAAAGCTAAATGTGTGAATGGTTGATATGTAATTAAAGTAAAATGCAATAAATCTTCAAGCTCCTTACAAACAACACCATATATGTGTCTTGTTTAATTGGGTTGTGTCCCCGCATTCTTAAGTTAGCATAGGTGTTTGATCTGGAGTTATGAGTGGAACAAAATGAATAACATATTGAATACAATAACACCGAGATACAGAGAAAAACAACAGATATCCAGTGAATAATAACTTCTATTGAATAAATAAAATAGGCTGAAACTGTAAAACTACAGAAGTGAAAACAACTTGCTCGAATGGTGGTAACTATCTTTGAGAAGAGATGTGGCTACTACGTGCATCCATCTGAGCAGAATGATTACAATGAGGCTCCAGAGGCCTTTTTAACATTACTCATGAATTCCAAAACCCTAGACACCCAAAAACCTAATCCTAGGAGATAAAACGCCAAAAGTTATGTGGGCCCCAATGGGTAAGTTGGTACCTCAACTTCCCAGGGTCATAACTTTTGCATACGACCTTCATTTTAGGCACGTGATATCCCGTTGGAAAGGTATTTTCGAGAACTACACATTATATCGTCAAACTTTGATTGTGTCTATAGTTTGACTATGGAAAGTAAAAAAAAAAAAACAATGTTTAGGGCCCCAAAATGGCCCTGGAAGTACAAAAAGATGTATTGACATGAAAACTTCCAAAATAAGCCAGTTGGATTAGGTGAGTGGCCACCACTATCCACTTGGAGGCTATGTAGGGCTTCAGATATCCCCGAAAGTGTATAACCCACAATTACAAAGAAGTACAAAAGAACGTGCTGAACTGAAAACTGTTAAGAGGAGCCAGTTGGAATAAGTGGGTGGCCACCAATATCCACGTGGATCAGTGTTTATGTCATTGTCTTACATAGCACACAAATTTGTAAATGCATTATGTTTTTCTTGCTTTCTAGTTTAGATTTATTGGGTTGTATCTATGTGCTAAGATGTGCTAATATTCCCTAATAAATCAATGAGGGCTTATAATAACAACACACATTGGTCTTCATATAATATTCAAGGTGTATTTATTGTTTCCTTACTATCCTCCGTTACTTCAATAATCAATTGTTCAAACTAAACTCTGGATGACATTCACCATGAGTGCAACACAATCAACATAGAAAGACAGTTAGGTCATTGATGAGACAATCGACACACAAAAAGCAAGGCCATTTTAATATCCTACAAAATTAAAGGCATGACAGTTCTCTACAGAAACCAAATACTTCACACTTGATCAAGCATGCTAGAAGTTTACTCACGTCTTTCATATGCAATGAGGACCAACTCTTATGGAGGGCCTTAAATGCAATGGAGAGCAATTTTCTTTGAAAGGAGGGAAAGGACCTATGATCCATGTTCTTGTGAAGTTATGTGTGTCTTGACCTTCAATTCTAGAACCATTTCTATGTCAATGAATAAATATTTAAGTTAGTGTCAACAATGATTACTAGTTTACCTACACACCTTTAAGTGACAACTTAGCTTTCCATGTCAATGCCAACTCACAACGTAGTGGTCTTGGGTTGATGTTGAGATGGGTGATCAAGTCAATCGTAGTCCCACACCAACATTTGTGATCAAGTTGAAGTTAAATAATACCCATATCTAATTCATAAAATGTTGACATGTCAATGCCAACTCACAACGTAGTGGTCTTGGGTTGATGTTGAGATGGGTGATCAAGTCAATCGTAATCCCACACCAACATTTGTGATCAAGTTGAAGTTAGATAATACCCATATCTAATTCATAAAATGAGGTGATGTTTAATCTCATCCATTTTTCCCAAGACTAATAATTAAAATAAACCTAATAATTAAAATAAACCTTAGATAACTTAATTAATAATTTTGACTAATCATATAAATCATATAAATATATGTGATTTTTTGTCATTTATACTCTCTCAACCTTTTAACACCATCACTCTTTAGGATTACACATTCACTCTTTAGGATTACACATTGCCTCATATCCTTATCCACGAGCATCTACCACCATGCTCTCCCTATTTTTAGGAATTGCAACTTCCCATTGTAACAGTGGCAAATCAATTATGTAGCGTTCTTATAATAGGTTACAGTGTAGACATTGATTGATCCAAATTACTTGTCCTTTCTTTGTATAAACATTAATTGTGATTTTTTTTTCTTTATTATTTGCTATTTAATATTTTGTGTTTTATTATTTTTTAAAGTACAAATACTTCTATTTTTTCTTGGAAATATTGGTTGTTTTTTTGGAGACAAAATATTTTTTTTAGAAAATATTGTTTTATAAAAACTTATAGATGTCTTTTTCTTGTCTAACAATACATTTAAAAACATACAATTGTCCTTTTTTGATTTGACAATATATAAAAAGACTTACAGCTGCCATTTTTTTTTGGGTTAACAATGTATTAAGTAACTTGCATTTGTTTTTCTTAATACATTTAAAAATACTTACAAGTATTTTTTTTTTCATGAGACAATATACAGAACTTGGTTAATATTATTTTGTGATTTTTTAGATTGAACTACACCTATTTCAGAATATGACATTTAAACACAGTTTATTTTTGGATATACCTGTAACATCTCTGTTGCATGTTTATTTCTGGGCTATACTGCTATAGCTCCATTGCATAACATTAGTGCGCATTCTTTGGTTCATTCTGCTCTGTGCACTAACTTCAAGTTTTGGTTTGGATTAATTTTAATGGAGATTGAGATATTTATAAAGAATAGGAAAAGTTGACTGAGAGGACATGAAGCCATAGTGACCTAACCTACCACTAAAGACAAATTACACGCGAATTGACAAAGAAAGAACGAAATCCTTATTCCGATCCAATCCAACCCTATCCAATTCCCAGGCCCAAAGGAGAAAAGAAGAGATAGAAAGAACATTCCTCATCATCATGTGATAGTGCTTCATTCAGACAAGCTGAGATCATCCCCCACAATTGAAATGAAAGGCTGGCATGCCATGGCAAGTATCAATGACAACACTTCATCTCATCTCATCTGGGGACCAGTTGCTTCCCGATAATTCCACTTGCATCCCACACTATGCACTATATATATATATATACATATAATATAGATATATACTTCCCCTTTTGTGCTCTGGATTCCCACCGCCATTCCTCACTGATTTTCTCTTTCTCTCCCCACAAAGCCTGTCTGTGTAGTGTAGAATTAATTGATTAGAAGTAGAAAAGATCATAAGATGGCTGTAGGCTCAGGACTAATTGAAGCTCTGAACGTGAGAGTGGTGGGATCAGGGAGGCGCATTCTGGTTCTCTCTCATGGCTTTGGCACGGACCAGTCTGTGTGGCAACGGATTTTGCCATACTTTATCAGAGATTTCCGCATTGTCTTGTATGATTTGATGTGTGCAGGGAGTGTGAATCCTGACAACTTCGATTTCCAACGATACAGCTCTTTGCAAGCCTACGCCGACGATCTGATAACAATTCTGGAGGAGCTCAATGTCGATAACTGCATATTCGTTGGCCATTCTCTCTCCGCCATGATCGGCTGCATGGCTTCCATCAAGCAACCCGAGCTCTTCACCAAACTGGTCCTCTTCGGAGCCTCCCCAAGGTAATTGGTAGACCTATAATAAATCCAATTTACATGATTGTAAATCATCTGGGTTTGAGATAGTTAATCCCCATTATTTGTTTGTGTGGCCAGGTACTCGAATGATAGCGAGTATGAGGGGGGATTCGAGAGGCAGGATATAGAGAAAGTGTTCGGCGCCATGGAATCGAACTACGCAGCATGGGTTTCAGGGTTTGCACCCCTGGCCGTTGGAGGGGACGTGCCTGTGGCAGTGAGAGAATTCAGCCGAACTCTCTTCAATATGAGGCCCGACATCGCCCTGTATGTTGCCAAGACTGTTTTCGAGACCGACATGAGGGGCATTCTGGGGCAAGTCAAGGTTCCATGCTGTGTCATTCAGACCAGCAAAGACATGGCAGTACCCCTCGGAGTTGCAATCTACGTGAAAAAACATCTGGGTTGCAATGCTACCCTCGAAATACTCGATACAGAGGGCCATCTGCCTCATCTCAGCCAGCCTGCTAAGATAATTCAGCTCCTCAAGCGCGTGTTGCAGTGATTTCCTTGGCAGAATTAGGTTTGTTCTTGTAAATATTGACAAGAAATAATTATTACAATAGAATTGCCCCCACCACTACCACTACCACTAACACTGAGACCAGCATTGTGGAGGTGCAGTTATCTTCTATGCATTTGATATGTTTTGCTTTAGCCAGCAACATTGTTTTTTTCTGTCTGTAACTTACATATATAATATTTTCTAATATGAAAGCGTTATGGTTAAAAACACAAGCTTAAAATATTTTGAAATGGTCTATTCTAGTTTTAATTATATAAAAAATAATGAGGGAGGCTTTGGGAATTGTCTATTTTAGTTTGATTATATAAAAATGATGAGTGAAGTAGGAATGCCATGTATATATAAGAAATAACACATATCATATATATATTAAGAGCATATCATATATATATATTAAGAGCTCAGGAAAAGGATGATAAGCCCATTACATATTATTATGGAAGTTATTGTCATTTTCATAAATTATTTGTGAATAATAATTATTTGAATTATAAATGTATATATTTAAATGTATATTGATTGGATGTAATATTTCAAAAAAAAAATAAGTATGTTTAATAATCATGTTAAAAGGATATTCAAAATATAAATATATATTGATTTCAAATAAATAAATGTATGTTCCATCTTTCATTTTATAAAGGTAAATGTGTTTAAACATAAATAAAAAATATTAAAATTTTATATGTTATAGTCAATTTAATTTTATTTGCTTCTATAAAATTTGTACCATTTTTATTTTATTGATGTTGAAATTGATAGTGATAATGATGTTCATTAACACTTTATCTTTTCAAACATGTGTTTTATGAAGTTTGAAGATAGATCCTTTTTAAAGAAATTCATGACTTTTAGATATTGAATTTTTTCATAGTTAATAACAATTCAAATGTGTAATTATATTTTTATAATGATTTTGGATGAATTTATATGTATTTTTATATTGTTCCAATTGTTTTTCATAGCTAATTAATATGATCATCTAAAAATTATATATAATTTTATTTCATGTATTAAACTAAATGAGGGTTTATTAATAAAAAATTGATTCTTTTATTTTGTTGTATATTTCATGTATTAAACTAAATGAGGGTTTATTAATAAAAAAATGATTCTTTCATTTTGTTGTATAAAGATATACTTTAGGATGTAAGTTTTGATAAAGATAAAAAGTCCATAGTTTTTAATAAAATAAAATGAAAATTTCCCAGGAGAGAAATGAAAGAGGCCATTTGTGACAATTGTAAGGCAAATTAGTAAGTCAAACTTCCATGTAAATATTCTATTAAAAAGGGGTTCTAGGTTTATTTCCCCTTTCCCATGTATCGAGGGCCCCCACCCCATAGTGGATTTAGATTTAGTATAGATAGGCCTATCAGTCGAGGCCCTATCATGAGAGGAAGTTTATTTGGTATTCAATTGTCTTGTAGGATGTTGGATCCCTTTTGAATATGAATTTAGACATGCAAGTTTAAAAAATGAAAATGAACAATGCCCCAATTGCCAAATCCAAATCTAATAACAAGGCTAAGGAGTTCTTTCAAGCAATACTTCCCACTTTGTTTGATTAAGGAGGGTCGTACTCCCTTACATTTTATACTTCAATTAGAAAATGATATACAATCTCCCAAACATACAAACATTCATGGGTTGTTTAGTTATTCATCTATGATATCATCCTTAAATCCATTGGAGACTAATGGAGAAGGTGTTGAATAAATATACATCAAAGTAACATGAAGACACATTGAAGAGAGGAAGGCAAGAATGTTGACATGGAAATTAGTAGAAATATTTACATCTTATCTCCTACATGCCTCTAAACACACTTCTCGGGACTTGTAGAAGAGAAGCAAATGAGATCACATGATGAATGAAAACTCAAAGGGGGAGTAGAAGAGAGGTGGGTGAAACTAGGAAAAGGTTAGAGATGTAGAATAAAGTATGAGAGAAGAGGATGAGGAGTAATTGTTGAAACCTATAGGTAGCAACAAGTTAAAAAAATGGATTCCTCATTCAAACTTTTTTGTTATTCTTCCTTTTAATATTTTCTTTCATTTTTTTCAATTGAAGGAAATAACTTGAAATGGTGTTGGAACTTTTAGTATGTGGATGTCCTATCAAGAATGACACTTTGTTGGAAATACTAAGACAAATGAGAGGGGGGTGGGGAGGGAGTGAATCAGTTGTTACTATGCTTAACCATTTTATGCCTATTGAAATATTATTAATGTTATCCAAGTGATCATCAAGATTATGCAAGTCATGAGCAACATAAATAATAAACATCAATCACACATATGATATACACACAAACATATATTCATGAGGAAACCCATAAAGGGAGAAAACCTCTTCTTCTTAGAATGATAGGTAGTCTTTTAAGTTTTGTACATCATCAATCTTTGAGAACCAACTCAAAATGAGGCTACAACCTCTTCTTTAGCAAGCTGCAACTTGTAGAGAGCACCAACCCTCTGGTTTCTTTAGCACCCACTAGAAGGAAGCACCAACTTCATGAGTGTTCCAACACCAACTGGATGGAAGCACCAACTTCCAATCACATAGGCACCAACCTGTATAGCAGAGAACAATAGTTCTCCCTTGCACCTCCCTACCACCCTAGTTTTTCTAGCTGCAACCAGATGGAAGCTACAACTTCTTATGTTCAAGCACCCACTTGAAACTCTGAGGATAACAATCCTCCCTAGCACCACCCTACAACCCTGAGATATAAATATTTGCTTGCTCAAATTTATTACAGTGATACAGTATTTATCAAAGGCTTACCAGTGTCATCATTGTTCTGGTACACTTCTTTGCTCTGCCTGCATCGATGTCTTCCTACTTGCATATTCTTGCACTTAAGTTCTCGTACAGTCTATTCTTTTCACAATTTCTGATATGTCCATCTTATGTTCTTCATCTCTGCATTTTCTCCCTCAGTTCATGCTGTCAAACTTCATTGCTTGCATTTCGACTACTTTTTACAGAGAAACAACCACCTCTCTTTGTCATGGAATTTTTCTTTTATCCCTGCTCTCATCATCCTTTACACTCCACATCTCCAATGCTCAAGTTGGGAATCTCAAAGAAATGTTCAAGAATCATGATTCCAATGCTCAGGAACAATGATTCAATCACTCAAGAACAACGATTCAGTTATTGTAACTAAATCGTAACTGATAAAGAAATCATGAGATGAAACAACAACCCTTCGATCAGATTCGGTTTGATCAGCGCCATTGGATTCTACCCACAGATGCCTTTTGAATTTTCAATGTGTAACCTCCGATGTGAAGCCTCGCGGTGCTAGTTCCTTCCCCAATATTCCGTTGATGTGACCTTGGGCGATGCTCTCATGTGACCACGTGATTGCAGGCGCGACCAAAGGTGGTTTGAGGGAAATCCTCTTTTTGCCCCACAATTCACTACAGAGCTCCATGTATGCCTTTGGCAATACCTTGGTTTTGACTATGGCATGTTCACGAAAAATCAAGACCCGAGCATGTTTTGACCTCGCAATGCGATGGGACCGTCAATCTCACGATCTTGACGGTGCTCCTGAATTGATGGTTCATATATGTCCTTTCAAGTTCTGCGGATCAGATCTACCCTTCCTAAATCAATGGCTATGATTTAATTCGTGATCTGGGCTCCGGAAGTTTCAAATCTCAAACCTTGCTTTTCTCTGTACGCCAATCTTCCGGAGTCGATGATCTGCGGACACCTGTCCTTCTCAATCGACGACTCTGCCTCTACTTTGGGAATTTGACCTTTCAACTAGATCAATGGTTTTGCGGCGCCTTTCTAGATCAACGATCGAGATCTCCTTCGGGTCTCCGGACTTCTGAAATCTCAAGTCTCGAACTTTACTTCCACTCGAAGTATGCAGATTACTGCCACGTGTCCTTGTTGACATGGTCTTCCACATGTCCTTACTGACGTGGTATGCCACATGTCCTTGCTGAGGTGGTATGATGACGTGGGTGAGACGTGTAGGCAGTGTAGTGGAGTGTGGAGGCAGAGCGCGATAGTGGAGTGTGACGTGTAGTGGGTAGTGGAGTGTGACGTCAGAGCACGGAGGCGGTATGTATGAGTGGTTTGGTGGTTTACTCGAAGGGGGGTTAGGCGGTAAGTGGTAATGAGAGAGGGGGGTCCGAGTTGACAAGAAGGTGACACATATGAGGGTCCCACATGGAAAATACCACCAACTCGGATCCCCCCACCCCCCCCCCC
>JASDQU010262975.1:5165-15515 GCA_032191745.1 Picea mariana | reverse complement strand
TCTAAATCACTCTTTTAAGCTAGGACGTGGGGTTAGTGAGCTTCTTGCTTGCTTCTTCTCTTGCTTGCTTCTCTCTCTATCTTTCCAAGTTACTTCTAACATTAATAATTGCCTACACTTTGGGAGAGGAATACCCCAAATTGTGAGGCTAGGGTTTTAATGTGCTTTTGATCTATTTATGCTTTAAAGTTTAAATATTCTAGATCTAGATCTCTACACACATTAGTGCTTAGCTTAAGCCCTTGGGGCATAATCAACTCACTTAGATCTATTTGCATGTTATAATCTCTTTCAAGATCTATTTTGTTGCATGCTCTAACCCAACACAATAAATGGTTAATGATTTCATAGTTTAGTAAATGGTTTTGCTTTTCATGTTATAACACCTTAAGGCCATTTGCCACCACACTTAAGTGAATGTGTTGTTGATGAGTTGATAGTGTAGGTACACTTCTAATCTTTCAAGCTTTCTTTCACACTTAATGCTTTGATCTTAATGCTCCTAACAAACATAAGATAAGTGGTGTAAGCTTGAACTTTCTCTTTTCTCTTTTGGCAAGTTGTCCTTGCCCTTGTGCTTTAGTTTTCTTTCATAACAAGTTACTCATGTTAATGATCTAATGCATGGTGATAAACTAAATCGTTATTGAGCTCTCTTTAAATTGCTTATATGTGTTAATGCTCTTCATGTTCATGCTTGAACAAGACACTTTCTAAGCTCATAAAAGTTTCGGTTTTGGCACTATTTCATCATTTTAAGGCATCATAAAGTCATTAAAACACTTTAAAACACACCTAAAAGTCTAACCAATTGATATACATACTTAATAGACTTAATAGGGTACTTTAAACCACCATCTTCACCATCTAAAACGAGGATTGAGGAAGGCAACGGAAGGTGATAGGTCGGGGACGGTCTCACGGCGCGAAGGAGAGTCGTTTCGGTAAAAACTCAATTCTTAGGGCTGACCTGCAAAGCTAGGGTGGGCCTCGTTGCTTCACTTCTTGAGCATCCAACAACTATTTGGCAATCGGGGGAGGATGTTTTTGGTGAAACATCTAATAAGGGTAATAAAATATTTTCAATCTTAAGAACCCTTAACTCACTAAGTAACTAAACCTTGGGCTTAATACTTGTAATCCAATCTTTCATCTAATAATACCTTGTGGGTTAACTAACTAAGTGTTGAGTATCATAATAATTGTGGAATACTTGTGCCTTGACTTTTAAATCTTCTAAGTTTTCCTTGACTTGTGAATGTTGATGTTGCCATTGAGGAGCAGTCCAATAGAGTAAGTGCTATTGGGGCATGCTTAAGCTTAATGTGTTGATGATGCTCTCGCCTTGATCTTCTTGATATCCTGCACACCTCATGACGTGATTAGCTTGTTGTGTTGTATCCTTGTATCTCTAGCATTCTTTATTGTAAGTATTGGTATATTTATTCTTTTGTAAGTAACTTGTAATTCTATTGTAACGAAACACCCTTACATTTAGTTGACCCCTTGCCCAACCTTAGGCACTAGTCTTAGTTGACTTAGGGAAAAGGGCTTGCTTAACATACTAACCCTTGCGTCTTGCATTCCTGCCTTAGCATCATAGGTTAGATTCCCCCAAGCCTTATCAAATTAAAATCAACTCCTAGAACTTAAACTCTAAATATTATCTAGAAACTAGGGTCTACCCCCCTTGGCTTCCCTAGGAGTGAGCCTAGACGGAAGAGGTTCCGGTCAAAGTGACAGCGTGGGCTGTGAACCTAGGCATTGTGCCTCCAAGGACACACTAAGTGAGCCGGACTTAGCTCACGTTTGCAAGTGTGTATAAGGACGGCAACATGATCAGGATGAGGCTTATTATTCCCAACAAGGGGAAATTCGGGGTCATTTGACCTAATGAACCCTCTCTTATAGTTTTCCCATTCTTTCCTCTGTGATATCATGGCTAGTACTTCAAGGCTTCACCCCCACAGTCAGTTATTGGCAATTCAAACATTAATACATTTACATTGTTCCCATGCTATAGCATGGTGATCTTGATTTATGATTAATTACAAGCTGGGGGAAACAAGGGTGTTACAAAAATGCAAGGAAGTTAAGTAGTAAATGAACTATTTTCTATTTTAATTTTCACCAACAATGTAAGCATATGGAAGAAAAAAAAATTAATGTGTCTGTTGAACCATGTGTTTTTCTTTTTATCTGTGGACATTCTGCATTTTTTTGATAGTTTGAGGCTTTGAAACAAACCATTAGTTTATGTTTTACTACGAGTGGATACAAGTGAGAATAAGTGTATGTCTAGGTATTTTAATTGTTTTTCTTGATCTAGTTATAAAGGGCTTTGAAAATATTTCCAGATATGTCTATTTGCTGTTATCTGTCTATTTATCAGTTGGGTATTGTATCTTTTAATACGGTTGCATTTGTTTTGTAGGCTGGATGATCTTCGAGGCCCATTTAGGGAGTTTGGGCCTATTAAAGACATTTATCTCCCGAGAGACTATTCTACAGGGTAAGTTCAAATCACAGGTGTTTGTTCTCTATCATATGATTCCCCATGTTATTATAGAGGGTAAGTTTAAATCACAGGTGTATGTTCTCTATCATATGATTTCCCATGTTATTATAGAGGATGACATTCACTGCAAGATGGTATGTATTTATAAAATTTATAGGGTAAGTTTATGTTCTTATTATTGTGCTAGAAGTGATTTCCCATGTTATTACAGAGGATGACATTTACTGCAAGATAGTATATGTTTATAAAATTTATAGTGTAGTCAACATCAGGTTTCTTATTATTGTGCTAGAAATTCAATTCTATGCTAAATATGACTTGAATCCATATAAATATTAGTTCAGGTGATTAGAACCTATTAACCACTTAATGTATATAGCACCATTGTGTATACTATGGAACATTTGGGATATACGACTGGTTATGTGTTGGTATTAATTCTTAATTCATCTAGACAGTTCTGATGGTTTTTAATTTAAATGAAGCATTAGCAAGCGATGATGTCCAGTCTTTTGGGATAAACTTCCTCTACATGTGTGTTTAACAAGTTGACTTTCTGTAAGGTTGTAGAACAAGGCTTATCTTAGTTTTATTCAAGAGAAGACTATTGAATGAAGATAACTGGTGGTGAGAAGAGAAGAATAGAATAGAAGAAAAGAGAAGAGAAGATTTGGACAAAAGTTGAATTCCAAATCATATAACTGATCTGGTGTTCAATAATAACCTTTTTTAAGGTTAGCTGCTAAGAGTTTATCCACCGAGTCTCATCAGACTCTTTTGGTGCATGTGTGTTATGCTTTTGTCGAGAATTTGAAGGGATCTCAGGGCTCTACAAGTAACTCTATGAAATCTTATGAAATATGCTCATGTTATTTTAGTTCGTCCCTGCTAACAGATTTTTTGTTTTTTCTTCTGCAGAGAGCCTCGTGGTTTTGTGCAGTATTTTAATCCTGAAGATGCAGCAGCAGCAAAATATCACATGGATAGACAGATTCTTCTTGGGCAAGAGATTGCTGTTGTATTTGCTGAACATAGTAGGAAGAAGCCAAAGGAAATGCTGGGTAGGCAGAGGTAAGAGCCAACAAGTGTCCTAATAATTTCAGATTCCTCTTTTTATCAAGCTGGTTGTATAAATGCTTGGTATAAAAGGATATATTGCATTTCCTGATAAAGTTTTGAATCCTTGGATTAACAGAGGTGGGCTTGAATATGGCCGCTATCGTTCCCCATATTATGGTAAACCTTTGAAAATGCAACATATTGATTATATTGTTATGCCTAAATCCTCTTGAACTGCATGCCATTCTGAATAATTAGTCATTATCTATCAAGTTGTTGGGTTGAACTTGAAACAATACTTTTGGTTTGCAGAACCATCACGATCTCAATCCTGTTCTCGTTCTCACTGGCGTTCTTGTTCTTATTTTTCCCTAAGGAGGCGCTATTCCAGGTAGAATTTAATTAATAGAAGTTAGCTGTGATTGTGTTGCATATGGGACAACATTTACAAAGTCATAGAGACCAAGGATTTCTTTTTGTGCTAAAGAAATTATTTTGGATGGTTATTTATTGTTTTGTTGGTCATGCAGATTACGTTCTCCATATGAGAGGAAGTATCCAGATGACTCCTATATTTACTCCTCTGTATCTAGGTCGCTCAGTCCAAGAGGATCACGTTCTCCATATCAGAGGAGGTATTGTGAGTACCCCTATATTTGCTCCTCTTTATCTAGATCCCCCAGTCCAAGAGGATCATTTTCTTCATATGAGAGGAGGTATCGTGATTACTCTTGTATTCACTCCTCTATATCTAGGTCCCTCAGTCCAAGAGGATCTTCCAGGTGCTACTCATTGGCAAAGAGTAGGTTGCCATCTTTCAGCAGGTCATACTTTCAATTGTCAGATAGGTATGGAAGATATCTCTCTAGGTCCCCGAGTCCAAGAGGATCTTCCAGGCGCTGCTCATTGCCAAGGAGTAGGTTGCCATCTTTCAGCAGGTTGTACTTTCAATCATCAGATAGGTATGGAAGATATGCCTCTAGGTCCCCCAGTCCAAGAGGATCTTCAAGGTCCCCCAGTCCAAGAGGATCTTCCAGGCGCTGCTCATTGCCAAGGAGTAGGTTGCCATCTTTCAGCAGGTTGTACTTTCAATCATCAGATAGGTATGGAAGATATGCCTCTAGGTCCCCCAGTCCAAGAGGATCTTCAAGGTCCCCTAGTCCAAGAGGATCTTCCAGGTGCTGCTCATTGCCAAGGAGTAGGTTGCCATCTTTCAGCAGGTCATATTTTCAATCATCAGATAGGTATGGAAGATATACCTCTAGGTCCCACAGTCCAAGAGGATCTTCCAGGTGCTGCTCATTGCCAAGGAGTAGGTTGCCATCTTTCAGCAGGTCGTACTTTCAATCATCAGATAGGTTTGGAAGATATGCCTCTAGGTCCCCCAGTCCAAGAGGATCTTCAAGGTCCTGTTCATTGCCAGGTAACAGGGTGTCATCTTTCAGCAGGTCGAACTCTCAGTCATCAGATAGGTATGGAAGATATGCCTCTAGGTCCCTCAGTCCAAGAGGATCTCCAAGGTCCTGCTCATTGCCAAGGAGCAGGTTGCCATCTTTCAGCAGGTCGTACTCTCAGTCATCAGATAGGTATGGAGGATGTGCCTCTAGGTCCCCCAGTCAAAGAGGATWTTCAAGGTCCTGTTCATTTCCAAGGAGCAGGTCGCCATCTTTTAGCAGGTYGTACTCTCAGTCATCAGATAGGTATGGAAGATATGCCTCTAGGTCCCCCAGTCCAAGAGGATCTTCAAGGTCCTGCTCATTGCCAAGGAGCAGGTCGCCATCTTTCAGCAGATCGTACTCTCAGTCATCAGATAGGTATGGAAGATATGCCTCTACTTCTTGGAGATATCGAGAACGATGAAGGTATTTKCTTTTGGTGTTGTGTCGTCTTATATGTCAGATGGTGCACTTGTGATTTTTGAGTTGCTGCTGATACTGTATCTTATATTGAATTTTCAGATTGCTTGATTCTCGTGAGCGTTGAAGATCCTCTAAGTGATAAGTGCTTAAAATASGTTTCTGTCAAGATGTGGTAATTTCACTTGTCGAGTCTCTCACCTTTCTGGATTCTTTWCGATTTTGCTGGCCACTCTCCCACTCATTGTAGGAGAAGGGCGAATGTAGAGATGGGAAAAAAACATGTGATTTATTCAGGATTCTGGGATTTTTGTGCAATCCGTGACATTTATATGTCGTCTCATAAATCTGTAATGATTAGTGTTGGTTCAGCTAAATATTGACCAGAGTGCAACATTTCCACGTTTTGGATAAAAGTACAATCATTATAGGAGAAGGGCAAATATAGAGATGGGAAAAAAATATGAGATTTATTCAGGATCCTGGGATTTTTGTGCAATCCGTGACATTTATATGTCCTGTTCATAAATCTGTAATGAATAGTGTTGGTTCAGCTAAATACTGACCTGAGTGCAACATTTGTACTTTTTGGATAAAAGTACAATCATTATGCATATTTGCCATTTCTAATTTTTAGTATCGAGTCGCACGTTTTATTAATAGTCAAATCGACATTCTGCAGATAGTTTATAAAGCAGTAATAATTTCAGGTTAGCCTCACTTGTTGAAATTGCTGCAAACGGTTTGCATTCTATTTTATTAGTAACAATTAGCAAAAGAGATACCACGTCTCTTCAGTGTAACCAGAGATGTTGAAAGTGTACATGGCTTTAGAGAGCAGGCCATTCCAATTGTTTGAAAATTGATAGTTTTTCATTTTTGTAATTCGGTAGTTTTTCAGTTATACATTTTTTCATGTTATAACCCCTCTTTAATTAAGTTTAACATAATATGATAATCATGTTATATACAAATTTGAAACTTTGTTCACGTTGTGTTTTAGTGGATCCCATTTTTATAGTTACAAACATTATGTACATTAAACTCAAGTATAGTATGGAGGATCTATTATGTGCATATTTTTTTTAAGAAAAAAATTGTAGAAATATGTACATAAACACAAGTATAGTATGCAGGATCTGTCATGTGCATATATATTTTTAAGGAAAAAATTGTAATTTCTATTTTAGCCAAAACTTGAAATTACATTTTTCAAGTCCACATCATGACTGTCAAAAAAAGGGCCAGAAGACGAAGCCAGGAAAAAACCCATCATAATATTTTTAGGAATTGTTCACATTTCATCCTTTTTCAAGTATATGATCACACATTATTTTGTTCTTTAAAAAAAAAATGTGATACTTATTCATTGCGGTTTTGATAATTACATTATTTAGGTGCTCTTGTTTCTTTGTCAGAAAAGGCTGGTTTGTAATCATTGTCTTCTGAAATTTCTAATTGAATACGATCTATATGAAGGAAATAGAAATCCTCCAACTTATCTCTTGAATGTTCAGTCCAGCTGTTGGACTTTGTAGTAAACATACATAAAACAGCAAAATTCTCTATTACCAGATCAAGGAAAAAAGAAGCAAGATGCTAACAACTTTTAGACAACAGTTTCATGTCACTAGCTCAGTAGTTTGCAATGGCACTCTGTTCAGTGATTCTTTCAACATCAAGAGGTCAGCTCCAACCCGTTGATCCTCTTTAGAGAGTTTATCTGTTATTGTGAGTTCTTTGATTATATGGGTATATGAAATATCTTGAAAAAGTTGAGAGCCTGATTTCAAATGATCTGCTCTTGGTTTGAGAATCATCCTGAATTTGAATATCATCTTTAATCTAGTTGATAATGAATAAAGAATCCCCAAAACCAGCAAGTTATTAATCTCTTTTTCTATTGCCACTTTTAGTATACTTTTTAAAGCTAAAAATCCTACTTAATTATTTGTTCCTTGATTAAGCCTTTTTTGAATTTGATGAAATGATTATCAGTTTTTTTTTCCCACCAGTATTATAGAAATGGACTTTGTTTGGCTCCATCAAAGAAGCTCCATGGGTATGATTCTTCAATCAATAACTCGAAAATTTGTCTTGGGACTTCTACATTCATCTCCATCTTGCAGCCTTTGAATAAACCATACACATGTAAGAATACTGTTGCAGCCTTTGAATAAACCATACACAGGTAAGAATACTCGGAAGGTAGGTTTCTATTCGTCATTAAATATTTATCATTACAAACAACTCATATGTTTCACATCAGGAAACAAGGCAAAGCTTTGATCGCTTTACCTTTGTCAATTGTCATTATTTCATATATTCTAATAACCAGTGAAATTCTCTACATCATTCTCTAATTGCTTTTCATAGAGATACATGATCATTAAATGATCAATGCCTTCCTTTGCTTCCTTGCTTAAGTAACAATAACTTGGTCCACTTTTACTCTTTTTTTGGGGATGAAGTTCCATGTCCGGACCCTATTGGTAACTATAAAAAGAGTGTGGGTTTTTTTAGGTGCTTTAATTTTCTGGAGTTTGGATTTTTGTCCACCACTAACTTCTACTTGATTGTATCATTACTTTGTACTCTTGCCTAGTAGTGTATGACCTTGATGATCTTGGGTCCATGTTAGTTGATAGAGGACTGCTTAATTCTTATATGACCCTTAACTTTGCAACTAGGGTCCATGTTTTTTTTTGTTAGCTAAATATCTCTGACTTGTGCGATTGGCTTGTGGCTGAGATGCCACGACCCAGGGGCATCTAAGCCGTCAAAATCACTCGGGGATCGCACCTGGCCTGGACCACACCAGACCTTAACATGGCTCGATTTGAGGTGTCCCCAAAGGTTTCGAACCGGTGACTTCACTTATAGAGTGTTTTAACAACGCACTCCCTCACCAACTGCTCTACACCATGAGGACAACCAAGGTCCATGTTAGGTGTTAGACGACTCCTTAATTCTTATATGACCGTTCCTTAACTTTGCAACCAATGTATTTCATTTAGCTTCACTTTCCCCTTCTAACTCAAGTATTGAATTGATTTCCATCCTTTTGACTATATAGTAGTTGTATCATTATATTTTTCTTGTTTTAAAGAGTACAAGCCTTTGCTATGAAGATTAGCCAAGTCATTTGGAAGTAATATAATCACAGTACCACATGCCAATCTCCTTTGGGTCCCGTTATCCCCATTTTGTGGATAACTAAGGAGATTATGTCTCGAGGCTCTCAGGTTGTAGATATGGAGTGCCGAGAGACTACATGACCAACAATACCATTTTGCACAGATGGAAACCCCTCTCTGTTGAGATTTTTGTACCTTGGAAAGTGGTCCCCTTGTGGTTTTGAGTCTCTAACCACAAGTGGGAAATACTTTGGTACTATGTACCTTGTACTTTATGTCTAATTCAACTTTGACTCAACTTAAGTCAAAAAGTTGAATTTTTGTCACTTAGGCAAAAGTGACTAATTATTCACTTTGTGGGTGAATGAAGGGACATAAAGTGAACTTAGGGAACTTAACCCAAAGTGGGATTTGTTAGAGTTTAGGCTATTATTAGGTTTCTTTTCAATTTACTAGATAACCATAGCATAGATAGGATCACTGAGAGAAACACAATCACAAGATACACAACATTTTGTTAAAATTTTAATTAAAAGTACCTAGGCAAGTGTTTCTCATCACCTAGGTGCCTAAGAGGTGAGAAAGTGCCTCATGTGGGCCATAGTCATTTAATTTGTGAGATGCAAATTAAAAGGTGACTTTATGACTTTAGTGAGGGGGTGAGTGAAGAGACACTCAATCTCAACCACCCATCTAATCCAATCTCAACCGTTGGATGTGAAACTCCTCACCTACCAAGCATGAGGTCGATTAGGGTTGGAGGGCGCACCCATTGTTGGGTTGTTGGTTCATTGTTGAGAGAGAAAGAGAGAGAGCATTTTCGAGCTTGAGAAGAGGCCATTTTTGCAAAGTTAGGGCACACATTCCAATGCTGCTAACTAGCACTGAAATTGAGGCAAGGAGTTCAACATACATAGGAGGCCGTACAACACGAATTTCGAGGTCCATACAGTCTTTTGTGTGCACAAAAATCGAGGAACATAACAACATTTAATTCTGTCAGTACAGTACAGATTTATTAGTCCGTACAACCGTACTTTGGCACAGTTTTCGAGGAGGGATAGACTGTTGTACTCAGGCCATACAGTACAGATTCAGTACAGGTCCGTACATTTACTTCTTGGCACAGAAATCGAGGCAGGTTGTGTGGTTTTTTTGGGAAGTTTGGCACGGTTTTCAAAGCGACTGTACAACCATTAATGCGCCCAGAAATTTGCTGAAGTTGTTGGCACAAATTTCAAGGTGACCAAACAACCATTTGGAGGCACATAGATCGAGGAGTAGACCTATAATTTATTGCAGAAAATTCTGGAAAGAGTTTTGAGGAGTTTGGCTAATTTTCCTATGTGAAGGCTTGGCACAATTATCGAGATAAGTTTGTCATTAAATTTCTAAAGATGAACATGCTGTAACAGAATTTCTCTGAAGCTCATAAATAATAAAAATCTCCCTCTCTCACTGGTTTTCCCCTTGTGGGTTTTTTAGGGTTGCTGTTAGACTGAAAATCTCTGTGTTTATAATTTTTTGAGTTTATGTGCTGCTGATATTTTATTTCTGCATTAAAAACAAAGTTCAGAATCCTCATGTTTCATTTCTGAAATTATTTTCTGCTGTATTTAATTGGCTGTTACAAATCTGGGTATTGGGCATTAAACATTGGCTGAAAAATCAGCGAGATTGAAACTGGGTTGGGGTCTGAAATTTTACATGGTATCAGAGCTGAGTTAAGAGAAGTAGAGATATTTCAGCAAGTCAGAAAGTTGGGACAACAGTCACTTCA
>JASDQU010262970.1:0-15515 GCA_032191745.1 Picea mariana | reverse complement strand
GAGATTTATCAATTGGCTAAAGAAGGTATTTCTCCTTGTATCCTCATAGTGTGCTATCATTTCTTCCTTGAAAATTGTCCAGGTGACAAGTGATTTGCGAGAACAAAGCCATCGATACCACACAAATTGATTGGGTTCTAAATATAAAGAAGCAATCCATACCTTTTGTGTATGTGGCACATTATGTAGATCAAAGAATTGCTCCATCTGAAGTATCCATGTGATTGAGTCTTTTCCATCAAACTTCCTCATATTGATCTTAGGAAAGTGGTTGGTCTTCAACCCAAAGTTAGAGTTTCTCCATTCTTGATTCATCTTCCTTGTGTCCTCATCATGAATTTCATGGGTCACATTTTCACTTTCAGGTGTCCTCTCTATTAGGAAATTTTTCAATCCTTCCATGATCTCCCCTTTTAAACCATCCATCTTAGTATTTATTTTCTCCAACTTAGCTTCCATTGAATCCATCATCTCTTGTAGTTCATATTTTGTTATTGTCTTGTTTTTTAAATCATGTATGTCCCTGCACATTTCTTCACCTTCATCAAGAGTCCAAGTAGGATTGTCTAGATGCTTATTTGGTGTAGAAATTCCCTTTTTTGGTGGCATGTTGGTCAAGTATCACTTTAAACCTTGATTTTGAGGTGGTTCTGCTAGACAATCTTCCTTTTATTGTATCTCCAAAGTTTCGGCCCTTCTGGGTATGAAATTTTATTTTTTTGTAGTTCTCTGATATTTCTTCTTTGCAATGCCACATGTCTGATCAAAATTGGATGTGCCAAGTGGAATTTATGGTAACTTCCCCACAACTTGTTGATTTTGGTCTTTCCAGGAGATCTCACTTGTATAGCGTGCCCTGCAAAAAATAATTGATATAAAATTCTGAAAATCGTACCAGAAATACTATGGACTATCCACTATCCAATGCAACCTGTCTCACTCAATTTGGATACTCTAGGAAGAACACCTACTTGATACTAGTCAATAGGACTAGTCAGATACCCTATCTTCCACAGGGTGTATCTACAAATTTGAGATGACCCATAATCTGAACGTTTTACCACATATACCTTACTAATTTATGTGAATATCCTCTAGAGTTCAGGATCTTAAAATTTAAAAAAACAAATTTATAGAGAAAATTCCGCAATGACTCAATTCAGGATGATTTCAGAACCCTATCTTGCACAGGATGTATCTTCGAAATTATAAGGCCTCAGGAGCTGAAGTTTTAACCCAACGTACCTTGAGCTATCTAATTAATATACTCCAACCTGTTCCTTCTGAAACATTGTAGAAAAAAAGTTATATCAAAAATTCCAAGGTGTCTTAGATGTAGCAGCGAAACCCCAAGACCTTGAGATTTGATACCATATGTTAATAACCAAATATCAATATAGCATAGAAAAACATCTGAATAAGTACTCAGGGCCTTGAAAAAGAAATAATTTTAGGTAATAATCCTCTTCGAGGGGGCAACCTCCTTATACCCCACATAAATGTCCAAAAATAAGATGATTCCAAATGAAAATGTCTCCTTGGTATATATAGGAGACTAGGAGGTAAAATTACAACTAATGGACTAAAGCCGACATAAATAAAATAAAATTACTAATGTAATATGCCCCAATTAAGGGGTAATGAGCCACTATTTAGGGCTAAACACTTAACCATATATAAAAAAGAATTATGTGGTTTTCTCCCATAATTATGGTGTATTGTGTATTTGATGTGATTTTGTTGATGTGATGTTGTTTACGTTTATATGCTCATAATATATTGAATGCAATCATAGATGATACAGTGATGATATACTGCTGATAAATTTGAAGTTTATATATTGTGGTTAAAAGTGGTAAAAGTTCTCATATTGATTCACCTCCCCCCTCTAATTATTCCAACAAACTCAAGAAAATGAAAGTAATCTTCTCACTTAGATGGCTTATCCATCACATACATTCTCAACATGTCTTCAATCACTTGATTGAATTTCTCTGTCTGCCCATCTGAATATGGATGGTATGTTGTGCTAAAATTTATATTTGTACCAAATCCTTTCCAAAATTTTGAAGTAAACTTTGTGTCTCTGTCTGAAACAATTTCCTTAGGTATTCCATGCAACCTAGAAATTTCCCTTGTAAATTTTTGCAATATTAGTTGTTGTATGAGTCAGTTTTACTAGAACAAAATGAGCATCCTTTGTCAATTTATCAACCACTACCATTATTGAATCATGTTTCCTTTTTGTCTTGGGCAATTTAGTAATAAAATCAATGGTTACTATTTCCCATTTATTCTCTGGATTTGGAAATGGTTGTAGAAAACATGTTGGATGTCTATGCTCAACTTTCACTCTTTGACATTCCATACATATGGCAATGTAATCAACAACATCCTTCTTCATTCATGGCCAAAAGAATTGGAATCTTACTGTTGCAATTGTTTTCTGGTAACCAGGATGTCTAGCATATGGAACATTATGCATTTATGTTAATATCAAATTCCTAAGTTCTACAAAACTAGGGACAAAAATTATGTTTTTATGCATAAGTAATCCAACTTCCTTCATCTCATATCTTTTAAATTTGTATTGTACATTTTTCTACCTAAGCTCTCTTTTACTTGTAGGTAATGATGGTCCATAACAACAACCTCTAAAATTATTCTCTTTAAATATGAACTATGCATACTAATGGTTGCAACATGCATGAAATGTACTCTTTTGTTGAGTGCATCAACAACTTTATTTTTTTTTCCTTTGATATGCTTGATGTCAAATTTATACTCACATAAACATTATAGCCATATTGTCTGCCTGGAATTCAAAGTTGGTTTCTCAAAAAGATATTTCAGACCGCTATGGTCTATCCTTAATTCAAATATCTTTCCCATTAAGTAATGCCTCCACATCTTCAATGCATGAACTATGACAACAATATCCAAATCATGTGTGGCATAATTCTTCTCATGTTCTTCAAGATTTTTGGACTCATAAATAATGACATGTCCATTCTGATTGAGGAATCCACCAAGTCCTTCCTTGCATGCATTTGTATATACCACAAAAATTTCATTTGGGTCATCAATATTTAAAATAGGTGCACTAGTAAGTAATTCTTTCAACAAGTTAAAATTTTCTTCACACTTTGTTGTCCATTCAAATTTAATTTCCTTCTTTTGTAAATAAGTGATGGGATGAGCAATCTTAGAGAAGCTTGCTATAAATATTCTATAGTATCCATCTAATCCCATAAATATCTAACTTTTGAAACATTCATTGGTGTTGGCCATCCTTTAATGGCTTCAATCTTCTTTGGGTCCACTGATATGTCTTCTTCTAAAATAATGTGCCCCAAATAATGGATTTGTTCTTGGTAAAAAGAACACTTTCTTAGCTTGGCATACAACTGATGTTCCCTTAGAACTTGGCGCACCAACCTCAAGTGATGTTCATTCTCTTCCTCGGACTTGGAATAGATAAATATGTCATATAAGAACACAATGACAAACTTATCTAAATAATTTTTGAATATGTCATTCATTAAGTACATAAAGACACTCGGTGCATTAGGAAGTCCAAATGGCACCATTAAAAATTCATAATTCCCATACCTAGTTCTAAATTTTGTCTTAATGATGCCTTCTTCCTTGATTATCACCTCGTGATATCCTGATCTCAAGTCTTTCTTTGAAAATATATTTTCTCCTCTTAGTTGATCAAAGAGGTCATCAATTCTGGGTAGAGGGTATTTGTCATTCACAGTGGATTTATTAAACTATATAAAGTCAATGCATAACCTCAACATTCCATCCCTCTTCTTCACAAAGAGTACTAGTTCTCCCCAAGGTGAAACACCTGGGCGTATGTACCCTTTCTTCAACAATTTTTTCAGCTACATTTGTAATTCTTTTAATTCTGGTGTACTCATTCTCTAAGGATTTTTTGACACTGAGGAAGCTCCTGGTACTAAATCAATATAGAAATCTATATCTCTCTTTGGTAGTAATCCTGCTATTTCCTAGAATACATCCTCAAAATCTTGCAATATTGAATAATCTTCTAGGATCGACCCTTTGGTATTTTCTGGCTCCTCTACATGTGTTGCATACAATTGACATATTTTTTGTTGGACATGTATTTCAAAGAACAAAGACTGAGGGTGCATGCAAAAGGAGGAAAGAAATTAGTTAGGCATGTAAAAGCAGGTAGACACGCAAAAGCAAGAAGAACAACAGTCAGGAGAATAAAATAAACATGCAGGCGCAAATATAGAAAAATAACACCTGGACAATGAGTTGTCATAAGTTGTAATCATGAGTTTTCATAGGGTTTGGGGATAAGTGAATAGGGTTTTGAGCCCTAAATTCAATGTATAAATATGTAATGGGTCGGGTAGAATAGGGTTTTGAGGTTATTGTTTCTGAAGCTGTGCTAATAGAGTGAGAGAATACAATGAGAATGAGAGAGAGTTTATGTCTGAAGGTTTAGGGAGAGTTTTCAGAGACATGATTTCATTGTAGAGTGGCTAGGCAAGATGGATTGCATTGCATTGTAAGCGTAGTACACAAGCCTGAGATGAATTGCAGAAAGAATAATAAAGAAGACAGTCATTGTGGACGTAGCCCAAAGATTGGGTGAACCAAGTTAAACTCTATGTTTGGATGTCTTTTTATGGGATCATTCATGAATGTTCTATTTATGCATAACTAGATCTAGATCTGTTTATTAGTTGATGGATGCACAGTAAAGATGAATGTTATAGTGAATAATTTATTTTGCAATCTGAGTCTCAATGATACCGCTTGATTAAGTTTTACTAATTAATAAAGGGAAAAGGGACAAATAATACAACGCATAAGGTAGATAAGTAGGAATGGACACGCTAATGGCCTCACATCCCCTCATCCCTGCAGAAACTTGGTTCCTATAGCCCCAATAGATGCCTCGGGTGAGACTTCACTTGCATGCAGGTAATACTGAAAGGGTTGGTGTCTAGAGGGATTGTTGGGTAGAGTAAATTGAACCTAGGGTCTTACAAATGTGTGCCAACACTTTCCTAAATAATCTATTCAGTTGTAAGGTTTAAATATCCCTTATATAAATTGGTATTGGTATTCCTTTCATAGTGCTTTGTTTTCCTTCTTCATCAAAACATGTAAATGTGTTATTATGGAAACCAAGTACATCATGATGTTTTTACAACCAATCCATTCCAATTAGGATATCATAAGATCCTAATGGTATAATATTCAGATCAACATTAGTATTTACTCCATTCATATTTATTGGACAATATTTGACAGTCTCATTGATCCTTCTCTCGGTTCCAATGGCTAGTTGAACCAAACTTGGTTTTTGAAGCTTACCCTTCTTCAAATGAAATTTATCCACTACTTTAGGATCAATGTAATTATGTCTTGCTCCTAATTTAATTAAAATAGAAACAAATTGATTTATGATCTTACCTTCCACCTCAATCATATGATATTGGTTTTCATCTTGTCTACCTTCCAAGGCTACATATATTCTTGGAATATTTCTACCCATGTATTCTACTATAGTATCCTCTTGGATGTTGTGAATGGTCTTAATTTTATCTCCTCTGTGAGAGTAAGCCTTGTACATGTGGTCTTATTTAAATCCCCAACATTGGATTGGTGGTATTATACTTTTTCCCAAAGAGTCTTCTCTCTTGGATTCATGTTTAGCAAGTCGATCTTGCTTATTTGTATTAGGACTAATTTTGTTGAAATGAGGCTTGAATCCCTTCCTTCTCTGATCATAATTATATTTCTTCTTGTCCTTCCAATACTTCTACAAAGATTATCTTCCCTTTCCTTTCTCATACAAGTACTTGACCTTTCTAATGGCCTCTATTAAAATTATAGGTTGTTATTGGATAAATCGGTGAATGCGGACATAAACTAATCTCCCTAGATCCACCTGGATATAGAAAAAAACACGATGGGACATGACGCTTTCCCTAAGTTGCAATCATTGAATTTAATACCAAAGAAGGAATGGATGACATACATTTAGATATCACTTTCTTATATTTTTGTTGTCTCTGCTTCGCTCCGGTGCTCTTGTGAGATCAAATCTGCAATGACACAAACCAACCAAAGTGAAAGAAACAATAATAGATTCAATAAAAACCTAAACATGTGATCAAGGAGTCATGTAATAAAATGCTAATGATTTTATGGGAAAGAAACATGTCACCATATTATATTAAGTAAAAGTGGAAGATACAACCAAATTGCCTTTCAGTGGGCCTTTGTTCCAACACACACATACACTTGCTCCAAATTTGTATGAAGATGGTCCACAAAATCTTGATGGACAAATGGAGGCCTCAAGCATCAGTTGCAACATGATCCTTCACACAGTCTTCAGCCTATTCTTTCAGCAATTCTTTGTTCAATCTTGCTTAACCTTTTCCATGAGAAACCTATCTTTATATAGGAGAAGGAGAAGTGGTTAAAGAGATGAGGATGATCCCACCAAATCAGAAAAGCTAGTAGGATCACAATCATATGGACGCCACCTCACATTCTATAATATTCCCCTTCTAGAAACTTCACGAACTTCTTTCTTCTTTTATCTTTCAAACATCGCTGCACCCTTCCTATATAGTAGCCTGTGGAAACCTCGCGAGCCGGGTATAGAGTAGCCTGCGGAAATCAAGGATTTTCTCACTGTGTACTACTGTCAACTTGCAGTGTCATTCTAAAAACATGCCTTGTAGAGGAATAAATTAGTCATTTTCCTCATGCAATATATCCTTTGGAGAGCCTAAACACATGCTTGTAGAATCATCATCAGGGTGACCAAAATAATGTGTAATATAGGCTCATCATATTGAATTTTATCTTTGTAGAAAGATGGCAATCCACTCAGAAACCTTTGTATCTTCACCTTTTCATCCTTGATAAACCCCACATACTTTAACAATACCAATAACTTATTTTCATATTCTCCCATGGTCATGCTCCCCAACTTTATTTCAAAGAAATATTACATCCTCTTTTCATAATAGTGCTCTGAGAGATACTCCTTTTGAAAATAAAATATTTCTTGAAATGCTTCCAAGTGATCCTACTCTCATTAATGTGCTCAACTTGCTTCAATTGATCGATTACCACCACATAACAGCTTTTCCATGCAAATGGTATGTGATAATTTTGGCTTCTACATTAGATGAATAGTCGTGCAATTGAAAATACTTCCTAATTCCAACCAACCAGTTTTTAGAATCATCTTCCCTTTCTCTTTCACCATCAAAGGATGGTGGCTTAATATTCCTATGCTCTCCTTACAAACCATCCATCTCAAGTCTTCTTCTTTGGTGCCTAATAGGAGACACTTTTGGATTGCTCTTTGAATCTCCAGATGCATAATAATTCCTAACTAAGTGATGTCTATGAGTTCTACTAGAACTTCTTGAGTGACTGTGTCTTCTGTAGATATCTCATCTTTTATGATGTCTACCTTCTTCCTCATGTCTTGAGTCTCACCCATTCCTTGCTTGTCTCTGCAATTGATTTAGGCTTTGCATCATTTGAGCATTTATTTTATTCTTCTCGCTCATCATCTTCTCATTTTCATATCAGTAACTCTACACTTCCATTCTAAGACTTCTCATAATATCTATCAACTCTGTTGGTTCTACTCTACTCCTATGTCCATTAGATTATGTCTCATCATTACCCGCACTTATATTTTGACCTTTGGATTCTCTCTCATGATTGTAGGCTCCTTGTGCATCCTCCATGACTCTGGTATCCACTTCCTAGTCTTTGATTTATTTGTTATAATTATTCATATTATAAAATTTTGTCAATTAATGCTATATGTCCTTTTTCTGCTCAAATCATGAAGAGTTATAATACAATTCTCCAAATTCTAATAATTTCATGTAATTATCCTCTACATAAAATTTCTAATGACTATTCTTATGCCCCAATCTAATATCTGAGTTGAAAGTTATGGCTTCCTGAGAAAAAACAAAACCATTTTAACCCCATTTGTACATTTTCTCCACTAGTGCAATTTTACTGAAAGGCCAACTTATGCCAACTGCAGAAGAAAATCCATAAACAACCAAGAATTTTTTTGTATATGTAACTGATAAAAATCATAATAATGAACAGAAAAAAAATTTCAAATTATCCATAAGTCACTTCTGTAGGATTCTACAACAATATAGAATCTGTAACTTTGTCAATTTTACAAATTTTTTCTAGACTTAGAAGTTTTGGCAAAACTAGTTATCTCTCAATCTGTGCACTTCTGAAAAAAAAAAAAGAGTAAACCAAATTTTCTATATTAATGAGTATGAAAAATGTCTAAATAATAAAATTTTCCATTTTTGTGATCAGGGATCACTTTTCCTCCTCTGAAAATCCCAAAAATCCCCAAAAAGTGGCCCAGAATAGTGGATTTTGGCCTATTTCAGCATCCTCCTTCAAAACCCCTTAGTGTTTCTTCAATTTCTTCATGGGTTATCTCCATTTCTACTTTATATAATTCGTCCAAGTGTTTCAACTTAATATTGATCTCTACAAATGATATGGACCTAGACCTTTAAAAACAACTATTCTGCAATTTCTGGCAAATCCAAGTAAAAATGGACAGTGGCCCTCTCTGGTACATTTGTTGATATCCTCTTTGTGAAAAAAAACTAGAAGTTCCATATCAACATGAATTAATCTATTCCAGTTATGGCCAACATACAAAAATGGCTTCAGACTTCGTTTTTTTTTTGAAATTGTGGAACAGTTTTGCTTACATGGAAAACTATTGACATGGTTATTGTTGTGGGACCATGGGTCCACATGGAACCCTAAGGGGATACCATGCCATCCTATTTGACCACCTATCATACCTCTTCATCCTCCTATCATCCTCCCTTTACCTTTCAATGCAAAAATAATAAAATATTATTAAACACGGGACCCACTTGTATCGAATGCCACATGGCACCACTGAAGTGGCCCATGTCACCAATGGGTCCCCACTTCACTACCAACATCCACCTGGCTCACATACATAGGTTGCGGGGATGGGTGGGTCTCATCCCACACCTTTTCCTTGCTGCATGAATAAATTCCACACCCTTCAAATGCGACGGTTGTAATTTGGCGAGATCCATGGTGCAAAGGCCATGTCGCATCCCAAAAGTTCCCAAGGCTTAACAAACCCCTTGGGTTGAAACAATGGTTTTCCCATGATACATGGCACAATATGAATGGTGTTGCATGGTATAAAGAAAAAAAAAAAACTTCTTCGCCCCCATGTGACAATGGTTTATGTTATCGACCAAACCACCATTCACACATAAATTCCATGTCACATACCACCATTCCACTAGCTGACATTGTGGACCTGCCACCATGTTATTCCACGTCACCTCTGCTACATCACTTCCACATCACCTCCACATAGACTCCACATCATGTACGAAAAATGATACAAAATGGATCTAGGAAGGCTTAAAAATCAAAGTTCTCGAAATCATATGAAACTAATTCTATTGCGTCCGTCTCGTCGTGCTGATTCTGGCCATATAATTTTTTCCTCAAACGAACACCGTATGCGAAAGTTATCACGTTCTGACCAAATTCCCAAACATGCAAAAATTCAACTGGTCAAAGTCAACATTCAAATTCAACGCTGATGTCAGCAACACAACAAGTGACGTTAGCATGATGTCATGATGAAGTCCTCATGCTGACATGGCATCACTAGGAGGTGACATGTGTCACTCAAATTTGGCATTTTTGGCCTGAGTTGGCACCTGTACGGATTTGACACATGGCATTGTACGGATGACATGTGGTAGTCCATACATGACGTGGCCCACTGGAAGGATGACACATCATAGTATGGATGACAGCTGGGCTATACGAATGTTGACATGGAAGGGAGATTGTGCAGTATAGATGTGACATGGCACGACAAGTGGTTGTATGACATGTGACTGGGCAGGTCACTGGTCTGTATGGAAGTTGACGTGGTAGTTGACTAGGTTGTACGATGATGACATGGCTCGATGAATATACACTGACTATGCTAGTGACTAGAAAGTATGGTCCAATCTAGAGGCAACGCGTGGCCTAATCAGATGGCACCATGTGGCACCCTGAATTTTTCCAATGTCAGTTAGTTTAAAAAATGTTGTTGTGGCTCTGGGGGATTCGAACCACTGACCTCATAGAATGAGCAACATCTTCGCAACCTATGGAAAACCGACTGGTCTATGTGTGTGTCTTGTTAACCAAACAACACATTTGGTGTATCTGTTTATGGTGGCATTTGTTTTCGGATAGGCCCCGGTCGGCGAGGCCCAGCCCCGACCGACCAAGGGTTATGAATCTGGGGACTACAACAGAGTGGGCGCATGGAGACTTAGGGTGCAGCCATATGGCCCAAGCCATAAGACTAGGATCAAAGATCGGAGGGGCCAGCGTGCTAGGACTAG
Organism: Picea mariana; assembly: GCA_032191745.1. Taxonomy (NCBI): domain Eukaryota; kingdom Viridiplantae; phylum Streptophyta; class Pinopsida; order Pinales; family Pinaceae; genus Picea; species Picea mariana. The sequence continues at coordinate 5,031 of JASDQU010262970.1, read as the reverse complement.
CCCGATGACACATGTCCATGCCCCATGCGACCAAGAGCCAAGAAAAAAGGGGCTGAGCATCTGCATTTGCCAAAATTTGGGTTTTTAACCTTATTATATAATTTTTATGCTGATTTTAGCCTGTTTGTAATGGATTTTAGCCATTTTTGGAAGATATGGAGCTCGGTTTGAGGCCAGATATTGGGAGGAAGTTGGGAGGATGATGCCCACTCCAAATCTATATAGACCAAGAGTTCTTGGAAACCTTAAACAAGTTCATAAGAGGAGAAATTCTATAGAATTGTGAATTCAAAGTTATTTTTATGCAGGGAAGCCATTGAGGAGAGTAATGTTCGGGCCAATTCCAGGAGATTTTCTCAACCGTTTTCAGTGCTGTCAGTTGTGTTGGGTTCTTGAGGTCAAGAAGAAAAAATCCAGACCAACTTGTAATATAATTGACACTTTTCTAATGTAATTTTGAAGCATTTAAGAGAAATAATAAAGCCTCACCCACTAAGACAAAGGCCCAGAGATGTAGACAATATTTCCGAACTCTATTGACAACTTTGTTGTTATGGTTTGCTGATCCTTTGTGCTTACTTTCATATATGCATTTATTAATATGGCTTCCATGTTATATCATTAATTTCTTCCTCTTTCTTCAATTCCTAAATGGTTAATGAACTCATGCTTTAAAACTTAACCATAGTCTTAAAAGATCATTTTGGATCAAGTGGTATCAAAGCAGGTTGACGGTTGGTTTTTGAGTTCGTGTGATTACCAGGGAAAATCACAGTGAAGGTGATCTTGTCAAAGAGAATCCTGAGATTGAATCGAGAAAGAGGACTTCTCAAAGTGATAAGATGGCATCGGAAGAGGGACTTTCTCATAACGAGATAGAGTTTCAAAAGAGCTTATTTTCCATGTCAGAGATGGTAAAGGTTTTATATGATGATTACTTGGAGCGAAAGAGACCGATTCTAGGTGAATTTTCAAAAGACAAAAGTGAAGAAGGAGAGGATCCTCATAAAACTCCTCCTTCACCACCTTCTTCTCCATTAAATTCTTCTTCTTCAAGTACAATTTCTAAGTCCACTGCAAGAAAACATTCCCATAAACATAAACATGATATGCCTTTACTTAAGCTTGATTCGAAGTTTGAACTACCCATGTATGATGGTGAAGTCAATGCAGAGAGGCTTGATAATTGGGTCAGACATATGGAATTTTATTGTAGTGTGCAAAAAATCAAGAATGAGGCAACTCAAATCAAATTGGCATCGCTTCGACTTGCAGGCACAACACTCATCTGGTGGCAAAGAAAGTTGCAAAATGGAACGCAACAAGTGGGTAATGTATTTCCATCATGGAAAGGTTTTATTTCTGCACTTAAAAAGAAATTTAATCCTTTGGGTTATAAAGTGAAGGCTTTAATTCAATGGCGAGGTATTAAACTAAGAAAGGGACAAATAGTGCAAGAATACATAGATGAATTTCATAAGATGGAATTAATGTTAGACATTCCATTACATACCCAAGAACCTCTTATGAAGTATATAGGAGGTTTACCTCCACACATTCGTAACACTTTATTTATGTTTGGACCTACTAATCTTGATGAGGATTCTGTTCAAGCAACATACATTGAGGCATGGAAAACATGAGTTGGTGTATCATGGGAATCGTCTTCAAGAAAAGAGGATAAAACAAAGGGGAATGGAAAGAAAGAAAATCCAGTGACAAGAAGGGAAGAGAAGATCTCTTGCAAGCATTGCAAGAAATAAGGTCACGATGATGACCATTGTTGGCAATTGCATCCCGGGAAGAGACCGAAGTGGTTCAAAGAAAGGAAAGGGGGGAAAATAGTTGCAGCAACAACACGACCAACAGACTTGGGATCGGATTTGGGTGATGAGTCTAAAATCACAACAGTTGGTTTGACACGTAAAATTGGTAATGGATATGATTCTAGAAGTAAATTGTTTCACATAAGGGTCATAATGAAGCATACTAAGGTTGACACATTGATAGATAGTGTATCTCAATCTAACTTTATTTCAGAGGAAGTGGTTAAACAATTGGGATTAAACACTGAGATGCATCATAAACCTTACTCACTTAAGTGGATAAGCAACAATCATAGATTGCACATAACAAATAAATGCAATTTAAAGTTTGCAATTTCATCAAAATTTGTGGATGAGGTAACGTGTGATGTGGTGCCACTCAATGAATGTTGAATGGTATTAGGCAATCCTTATTTGTATGATCAAAAAGAAATCTTCTACAGGGAACATAATCAATATCACTTAATCAAAGAAGGCAATGAATATGTTGTACATGCTCATCACTTAAAACAAAATCAATATCTTCAAACAACGGAACAATTAAGGAAGGCAACTCATGCAAGCAACACACCTATAATTGTGCCAAAGAAAGCAATTGATCTTAAGCATGAACATGAGATGGTTGTAGAATGGAATTTCAATCATACTTTGCTTTAAGATAAGATAATTTTTTGCAAGTACTACAAACATATTAGCTCATTTGTAGTCATATTTTTGATGTTATCATTGATAATGTTTTCAACATGGATGGTAGTGGCTTCAGTAAGATGTGAAAGAGTACAAGTGGCTAACAATATGATGCCAATTGTCATGGTTTTTTTGCAATTGATATTAATGAGACAGGTGCACAAGATAGAGTTTAAAGACATAGAACAAGTGGGGTGGCATATCCCTCACTTGATGAATGGTTAGTACCTTTTTGGAGGACCAACAGGTCTTAGTGGGGAGGCATGATCCAAAATGGATACAGGAAGGCCTAAAAATAAAAGTTATCGGAATCAGATGAAACCAGTGCCATTATGTTTGTCTCGTCTCATTGATTCCAACCATATATCCTCAAATGGACACCGTATGCGAAAGTTATCGTGTTCTGACCAAATTCCCACACAGGCAAAAAGTCAACTAGTTAAAGTCAATGCTAACGTTAGCAGTACGACAGGTGACGTCAGGATGATGTTAGCATGACATCATGATGATGTGGAATCACCAAGAGGTGACACGTGTCACTCAAATTCATCATTTATGGGCTCAGTTGGCACCTGTAAGGATTTAACACGTGGCACTGTACGGATGACACATGGAAGTTCATACATTACGTGGCCCAATGGTTGGCTAACACGTGGAAGTATGGATGACAGATGGGTTGTACGGATGCTGACATGGAAGGGAGAATGTGCAGTACGGACATGACTTGGCACGACATGTGGTTGTACGGCAGGTGACGTGGCAGGTGATTGGTCTGTACGGAAGTTGATGTGACAGTTAATTGGGATGTACGGAGATGACATGGCTCATTGACTATACACTGACTATGTTGGTGACTGGACAGTATGGACCAATCCCGAGGCAACACGTGGCCCAATCATATGGCGCCACATGGCACCCCGAATTTTTCCAATGTCTACTAGTTTAAAAAATGTTTTTGTGGATCCAGGGCATTCGAACCCCTGACCTTACGAAATGAGCAACGTCTTCACAACCTCTGAAAGACTGATCGATCTATGTGTGTGCCTTGTTAATGAAATGACACATTTAGTATATCTGTTTTCGATGGCGTTTGTTTAGGGATAGGCCCCATTCGGCGAGGGTCATCCTTGACCAACCAAGGGTTATGAATCTGGGGGCTACAACAGAGTGGGTGTGTGGAGGCTTAAGGCGCGGCCATATGGCCCAAGCCATAAGACCAGGAGAAAAGACTGGAGGGGCCAATGCATTAGGACTAGCCTGAGGACACATGGTCATTCCCCATGTGACAGGGAAAAAAGGGGTTGTGCACCTGCATTTGCCCAAATTTGGGTTTTTAACCTCATTATATAATTTTTATGCTGATTTTAGCTTGTTTGTAATGGATTTTGGCCATTTTTGGGAGATCTGGATCCCAATTTGAAGCCAGATCTTAGGAAGAACTTGGGAGAATGATGCCCACTCCAAATATATATAAACCAAGGTTTCTTGGAAACCTTAGATAGGTTCAGAAGAGGAGAAATGCTATAGAATTGTGAAGCCAAAGTTATTTTTATGCAGGGAAGCCATTGAGGAGAGGAACTTTGCGGGCCAATTCTGGGAGCTTCGATCAACCATTTTGAGTGTGATCAATTGTGTTGGGTTCTTGAGGTCGATAAGAGAAAATACAGACTAGATTGCAATCCAATTGACACTTTTATGATGTAATTTTTAAGCATTGAAGATAAATAAGAAAGCCTCACCCACTTGAGACAAAGGCCCAAAGACGTAGGCAATCTTGTCAAACTCCGTTAACAACTTTGTTTTTATGGTTTGTTGATTCTTTTTGCTTACTTTCATATCTTCATTTCTTAATATGGTTGCCATGTTATATCATTAATTTCTTCCTCTTTCTTCAATTCCTAAATGGTTAATGACCTCATGCCTTAAAACTTAACCATAGTCTTAAAAGGTCATTTTGGATTAGAAAAATACCCAAATTTTTGTAAAATTCATAAATTTTCTATTTTTTTCCAGAATGTGTTATTTCAAAATTTTAACCAGGGCCGCCATGGAATTCTGCAATTAATCTCTCCCTTGGACAATTTATATTGTATAAATAGAAAAATGATTGCATTCTCAACCCCTTGACGTTACTCATAGCTCAGCCTCTACGAAAATCAAAAAAGCTTCGACCTGTAAATCATTCCATACAAACCAAACGCTACAAACTAGTGCTATGATACATGTTGATAAAGGTTGGTTGTCATTGATGTCAACCCTTGAAGAAAGACCCGTAGCACAAAGGTTTGGGTAATGGACCCAATAGTGTTTGATGTAAATATGACTCATTATTGTTTTGTCACAGTTGATAAGAAGTAAATATGGATGAACTCCAAAGTGGTCCCCTTATGGTGAAAGCCCTCACGGGAAGACGCTTTGTGGAGTAAGAGAACCCATGCTTAATTGTGGAATAATGAGATGAAGGAAAGTGAATTTTTTAGGGAAAATATCCTAGATGGATAGTTCTTGTCATGTCATT
>JASDQU010262969.1:471-15515 GCA_032191745.1 Picea mariana | reverse complement strand
TGATATTTCATATTCTGTGAGTGTGTTAAGTCAGTTCATGGCGAAACCTCATGAAAGCCATTGGAATGCAGCAAAGGCAGTACTCAGGTATCTAAAAGGTACACTTGATTATGGTATTAAATATACTGATGCATCTGATGTTGAGTTGACAGGTTATTCAGATTCTGATTGGGCTAGCAATCTGGATGATCAAAGATCAACCATTGGATATGCGTTCAACATTGGATCCGGGGTTGTTTCATGGAGCAGTAAAAAGCAGCCTACTATATCTTTGTCTTCTATCAAAGCAGAATATAAAGGCTTGTGTGCAGCAACTTGTGAAATTGTTTGGTTAAGAAGACTTCTTCAAGATGTCGGAGAAGAACGAAAGGAACCTACGATGATCAGATGTGATAATCAAAGTTCAATCAATATTGCGAAGAATCCGATTTTTCATGCAAGGACAAAGCATGTTGAAGCTCAGTATCATTTTGTTCGAGAAAAGTTGCAGTCAAATGAAATAACTCTTGTGTATTGTAATACTAGTGAAAATGTTGCTGATATTTTCACTAAGCCTCTTGGAAAGATTAAGTTTGAATTGTTTAGAGAGATGTTAGGTGTAGAAGTCAATCCATTCTCCATTAAGGGGGAGACTTGGAAATAATGGAGAAAACGTCACTTGTAAGCACCAGTTATAAGCTTCAGTTGTGAGAGTCAGTTGTAGACGTGTTAAGAGTCAGTTCTTAGTTAAGAGTCTAGTTGTCTTTGGTTTGCATGTAACCGGTAGAGTCTTTTCCTATATAAAGATGTAATCCATCTTCATTGAAAAATAGAGAAGTGAGCATAGCCTCATCGTGTGTTTGGTTCATATATTTTATCTATAGGCGTCACCCCTATTGGAATTAATGAATTAATGAAGCTTTTAATTACAAATTCCAATCTTGTGGCTAACATTTAAAGATGTCAGCATATTCTTAATCGTCCTCCCAATTCAATGAATAAGATTTAATGCTCATAACTTCCTTGCATTTATAAATGCATCCGTTAACCTGTTTACTTTTTCAAATTTACTTAATCATATTAAAAATTACTATCCAATCATATGATTACCACGTTTAATTGATTACCAATAATTAATATCTATATAATCTTTTTCTTACTACGTTTGGATTATTACCATGCACTGTCTCATCTTCATTGCCACGGATCCCATTTCCACAGGATCATATTGGGACCTCATTTCCATTGCCACTGATCTCGTGTATCATATTGGGGCAAGCATTTTTTAAATGCACGTGAACTGGGCCATCCATTGATGCCACGTTTAGGGTGCGTTTCAATTTCAATTTTCAATTAACAATATCAGGTGGAGAGCGCCGGCAGGCAAAGAGCCGCAAGTGAAGAGCCCCAGAAGGTGAAGAGCGGTAGGTGTTTTGAATTTGTGCTTTTAATACATCACACACAGAACCATGTAGACATTAAGTAAAATGCTCAAGCCTCGCCAGTCCGTTAGATAATATTTATTTATCTCTGGACAATCCAGAACCATCTGAACATAATCCCGAATCCTGTAAATAATATGTCAGTTCTTGACAATGCAGAATTTGTGTTTTTAATACGTTACACACAGAAGCATCTAAACATTAACTAAAACACTTTGACCTCGCAAGAATCTGGTAAATAATATATTTTTTTTAAATCTCTGGACAATCCATCACAACAATTGCAATTTTGACATTAAACATAAAAAATGTCTCATCGAGTGAAATAAAACAACTCGTGTACATGTCCTAATGAATTTATCGAGACTAAATATGGTACTGGTAACCTGTACTGGAAGTTGGGCGATTTGTGCAGGGAATCGACAGGTTTTTTCCATACTTATGAGCATTTTAATATTGAATATAATTTAATGATAAGTTTACTAATGAATTCGATTCGTATGACTATTATTAATAATAATTTATTAATCACAATATTAATATATAATAATATTTTATTAAATTTATTAATCAAGTATTAATAATATTTTATTAATGTGATTGTTATAATTATATCTATTAATAATTTTATTAATAAAACATTATTAATACTTTATTGTTATTATACATAATACATTTATAAATATTAAGTAATAATAATAAAAATAATTAACTTTATTAATGGTTATTATTTTTTATTTTTTTTTGTTAATTTGTGCGGAACCTGTTGCCTGAGCCACATCAACCCTTAACATGGTTGAATTTTTTGTCCCCGCAGGTTTCGAACCGATGATTTTAACATCACGGAGTGGCTTAACAACACACTCCGTCACCGACTATCCTACACCTCGAGGACTATTATTGGTTATTATTAATATAAGTAATTAATTATATTATAAAGGAGTTTTTTTTAAGAGTACACATGTCTTTTATATAATAATTATTAATTAATATTAATGCTTAAACATGTTAGCAATACTATATTAATAATCTATAAAGGTTAATGGTTATTAGGATTTGGGTTATTAAGATTAGTATACACATATCCTTTATATAATAATTATTAATTAATATTAATACTTAATTATGTTAGCAATAATGTATTAATAATATATTAAGGTGAATGGTTATTATGGTTTGGATTAGGGTTATTAGGGTTAGTGTTGTTAGGATTGTTAGAATTATTAAGGATGATTAATATAGTTATTATTAATATACAAAGGGTTTCAATTATTATTATTAGTTTGTAATAATAATAACTATTAATATTATTAATAGTACTTTATTAATAATAAATAACACATATCAATACTTTATTAAATTTATTAATAAACTGTTATTAATACATCATTAATAGTAAAAATTATAGACATTACAAATATTATTAATAAAGTATTATTAATATTTTGGTGTTATTATACATGATACATTAATGATTAATGATTATTAAATAATAATAATTAGTTATATTGTACGAAGGGTGTTATAATACATCCATTCATTTTAATGGATGTCTTATAACATAATTAGTTATAATAATATACATAACTAGTTATATTATACAAAGGGTGTTATAAGACATCCATTTATTTTAATGATTAGAAAATATGGTTTAATGAGTGTGTGGAATTTATTCTTTTTAGTATAGGGGTTTTAATAAAAGTTTTATATGTGTGTCTATGTGGAATTTAATGAAAGTTTTGTATGGGTGGGAGACTTATTTAGAACAACTAAAAATCATCATCTGTAAAGTTAAAGATGATTTTTTTATCAATGTCTTTAGAACAAGTATGATTCTAAGTTTCCTTCTATGTAATACATCACATGAGTTCAAAGTTCTTATCTTTGTGACAAATGAAACACTTTGTTATATTTTCTTCAAAAACATGGAGAAAACTTTCTTGCCATAATGTGTAGAACATGAATCAACCTTGTCATGTGACAAACATAACCCAATGTTGTAATATGAAAAGTAAAGTCAAAGTTGCAATACGAGTAACATAGTATTGTTGCAATGTGACCATCATAGTCCTACTGTCGCAATGTGATGAACATAGCCCCATCATAGCTTTGGTGTCATTGTCACATTTTGACAAACATAGTAACATAGAAATGTTATGAACCTAACCCTATTTCCAGAATGTGACAAATATAGCTTCGTTGTCATAAAGTGACGAAAAAAACTATTGTCGCAATGTTATGTGAAACAAATATCCTAACTTCATAATGTGAAAAACATTTAGAAATGTCGCAATATGAAAAACACATGCCTCCTCCTCGCAATGTGACACAAATATCCTAATGTCATAATGTGAGAAACATTTGTAAATTTCGCAATATGACAAACATAACCCATTGTCCCAATGTGACATAAACACTCTAATGTTGCAATGTGACAAACATAGCCCAACATTGCAATGAGATGACCATTCCTTGACGTTGCAATGTGACAAACATAACCTAGTATCAAAATGTAATAAACCTATTCTAATGCCATAGTGTGATAAGAAAAAACGCTATGTTGCAATGTGATTACCATAACCTTATGATCTGATGTGACGAACAAAACTTGATGTCACAATCTAACGAATAAAACCTTATCATCATTTCAATGCGACAATAAACAATGGCTAACCACAATAAACATGGTCCAACATGGTTAACCATAATCAACATGGTCTCGATGTCGTAATATGTCAAACATTTCCTAATGTCTCAATGTGACGAAAATATGCGAACAACACAATGCAACGAACATTGCCCTATCATGACAATTTAACAAAATAGCCCCATTGTCGCAATGACATGAACATTTTGTATTTTTTCTCTGTGAAGAATACAACATCATCAACCCAATGCGATTAACATGTCATCCTCATTTCAATGTGACAAACATAGCCTAACATCATAATGTGATAAACATTTCCAAATGTCGCAATGTGACAAACATAACCCATTATCGCAATGTTATGTACACAACCTTATGTCACAATGTGAAAAACATCGCCCAAGATTGCAATGAGACGACCATTCCCTGATGTCGCAATGTGACAAATATAACCCACTTTCAAAATGTGACAAACCTATTCTAATGCCATAATGTGCTAAACAAAAACCCTACCTTGCAATGAACATAGACCCAATCATAGCTTCATCTTCATCCTCACATTTTGACAAACATAGTAACATAGCAATGTTATGAACCTAGCCATATTTCAAGAATGTGACAAACATAGTTTCGTCGTCGCAGAGTGACGAAAATTTACTATTGTCGCAATGTGATGTCAAACAAATATTCTAACATTTCGAAATGCAATAAACCTATTCTAATGCCATAGTGTGGTAATAAAAAATATTATGTTGCAATGTGATTACCATAACCTTATGATCTGATGTGACGAACAAAACTTGATGTCACAATCTAATGAATAAACCTTATCAACATTGTAATAAGACAATAAACCATGGATAACCACAATAAACATGGTCCAACATGGTTAACCATAATCAACGTGGTCTCTATGTCTTAATGTGTCAAACATTTCCTAACGCTGCAATGTGACGAAAATATGTGAACGACACAATGTAATGAACATTTCCCTGTCATGACAATTTAACAAAATAGCCCCATTGTCGCAATGTCATGAACATTTTGTATTTTCGCTCTCTGAAGAATACAAAATCATCAACCCAATGTGATTAACATATCCTCCTCACTGCAATGTGACAGAAAAAGCTGAACATCATAATGTGATAAACATTTCCAAATGTAGCAATGTGAAAAACATAACCCATTGTCACAATGTTATGTACAAAACCTTATGCCGCAATGTGAAAAACATCACCCAACATTTCAATGAGACTACCATTTCATGACGTCTCAATGTGACAAATATAACCCAGTTTCAAAATGTGACAATCCTATTCCAATGCCATAATGTGCTAAGCAAAAACCCTACCTTCCAATGAACATAGCCCCGATCATAGCTTCGTCTTCATCGTCAAATTTTTACAAACATAGTAACATAGCAATGTTATGAACCTAGTCCTATTTCAAGAATGTGACAAACATAGCTTCGTCGTCGCAAAGTGACGAAAATTTACTTTTGTCTCAATGTGATGTCAAACAAATATCGTAACATCATAATGTGAGAAACATTTTGAAATGTCACAATATAACAAACATATGCCTCCTCGTCGCAATGTGACACAAATATCCTAATGTCATAATGTGAGAAACATTTGTAAATGTCGCAATAAGACAAACATATGCCTCCTCATCGGAATGTGACACAAATATCATAATTTCATAATGTGAGAAACATTTGTAAATGTTGCAACATGACAAACATAACCCATTGTCCTAATGTGACATACACAACCTAATGTCGCAATGTGACAAACATAGCCCAATATTGCAATGAGACGACCATTCCTTGACATTGCAACGTGACAAACATAATCCACTATCAAAATGTAATAAACCTATTCTAATGCCATAGTGTGATAAGAAAAAATGTTATGTTGCAATGTGATGACCATTACCTTATGATGTGATGTGACGAACAAAACTTCATGTCACAATCTAACGAAGCAAACGTTATCAACATTGCAATGCGACAATAAACCATGGCTAACCACAATAAACATGGTCCAACATGGTTAACCATAATAAACATGGTCTCGATGTCATAATGTGTCAAACATTTCCTAATGTCGCAATGTGACGAAAATATGCGAACAACACAATGCAACAAACATTTCCCTATCATGACAATTTAACAAAATAACCCCATTGTCGCAAGGACACGGACATTTTGTATTTTCTCTCTGTGAAGAATACAACATCATCAACCCAATGCGATTAACATATCCTCCTCATTGTAATGTGAAAGATATAGCCTAACATCATAATGTGATAAACATTTCCAAATGTCGCAATGCGACAAACATAACCCATTGTCGCAATGTTAAATACACAACCTTATGCCGCAATGTGAAAAACATTGCCCAACATTGCAATGAGACGACCATTCCCTGACGTCGCAATGTGACAAATATAACCCACTTTCAAAATGTGACAAACCTATTTCAATGCCATAATGTGTTAAACAAAAACCCTGTCTTGCAATGAACATAGCCCCAATCATAGCTTTGTCTTCATCCTCACATTTTGACAAACATAGTAACATAGAAATGTTATGAACCTAGCCCTATTTCAAGAATGTGACAAACATAGTTTCGTCGTTGCAAAGTGACGAAAATTTACTATTGTTGTAATGTGATGTCAAACAAATATCCTAACATCATAATGTGAGAAACATTTCGAAATGTGAGAAACATTTCAAAATGTAATAAACCTATTCTAATGCCATAGTGTGGTAATAAAAAATGCTATGCTGCAATGTGATTACCATAACCTTATGATTTGATGTGACGAACAAAACTTGATGTCACAATCTAACGAATAAACCTTATCAACATTGCAATGCAACAATAAACCATGGCTAACCACAATAAACATGCTCCAACATGGTTAACCATAATCAACATGGTCTCGATGTCGTAATGTGTCAAACATTTCCTAATGTCGCAATGTGACGAAAATATGCAACAAACATTTCCCTGTCATGACAATTTAACAAAATAGCCCCATTGTCGCAATGTCACGAACATTTTGTATTTTTGCTCTCTGAAGAATACAACATCATCAACCCAATGTGATTAACATATCCTCCTCATTGCAATGTGACATAAATAGCCTAACATCATAATGTGATAAACATTTCCAAATGTCGCAATGTGAAAAACATAACCCATTGTCGCAATGTTATGTACAAAACCTTATGCCGCAATGTGAAAAACATTGCCCAACATTGCAATGAGATGACCATTTCCTGGTGTCTCAATGTGACAAATATAACCCACTTTAAAAATGTGACAAACCTATTCCAATGCCATAATGTGCTAAACAAAAACCCTACCTTCCAATGAACATAGCCCTGATCATAGCTCTGTCTTCACCATCAAATTTTGACAAACATAGTAACATAGCAATTTTATGAACCTAGCCCTATTTCAAGAATGTGACGAACATAGCTTCATCGTCGCAAAGTGACGAAAATTTACTATTGTGGCAATGTGATGTCAAACAAATATCCTAACATCATAATGTGAGAAACATTTCGAATTGTCACAATATGACAAACATATGCCTCCTCGTCGCAATGTGACACAAATATCCTAATGTCATAATGTGAGAAACATTTGTAAATGTCGCAATATGACAAACATATGCCTCCTCATCGCAATGTGACACAAATATCATAATTTCATAATGTGAGAAACATTTGTAAATGTCATAATATGACAAACATAACCCATTGTCCTAATGTGACATACACAACCTAATGTCGCAATGTGACAAACATAGCCCAATATTGCAATGAGACAACCATTCCTTAACATTGCAACGTGACAAACATAACCCACTATCAAAATGTAATAAACCTATTCTAATGCCATATTGTGATAAGAAAAAATGTTATGTTGCAATGTGATGACCATAACCTTATGATGTGATGTGGCGAACAAAACTTCATGTCACAGTCTCACGAAGAAAACGTTATCAACATTGCAATGCGACAATAAACCATGGCTAACCACAATAAACATGGTCCAAAATGGTTAACCATAATCAACATGGTCTCGATGTCCTAATGTGTGAAACATTTCCTAATGTCGCAATGTGACGAAAATATGTGAACGACACACAATGCAACGAACATTGCCCTATCATTACAATTTAACAAAATTGCCCCATTGTCGCAATGACACGAACATTTTGTATTTTCCCTCTGTGAAGAATACAACATCATACACCCAGTGCGATTGTCATATCCTCCTCATTGCAATGTGACAGATATAGCCTAACATCGTAATGTGATAAACATTTCCAAATGTCGCAATGTGACAAACATAACCCATTGTCTCAATGTTATGTACACAACCTTATGCCGCAATGTGAAAAACATTGCCCAACACTGCAATGAGACAACCATTCCCTTACGTCACAATGTGACAAATATAACCCACTTTCAAAATGTGACAAACCTATTCCAATGCCATAATGTGCTAAACTAAAACCCTACCTTGCAATGAACATATCCCCAATCATAGCTTCGTCTTCATACTCACATTTTGACAAACATAGTAACATAGAAATGTTATGAACCTAGCCCTATTTCAAGAATGTGAAAAACATAGTTTCGTCATCGCAAAGTGATGAAAATTTACTATTGTCGCAATGTGATGTCAAACAAATATCTTAACATTTTGAAATGTGAGAAACATTTCAAAATGTAATAAACTTATTCTAATGCCATAGTGTGGTAATAAAAAATGCTATGTTGCAATGTGATTACCATAACCTTATGATCTGATGTGATGAACAAAACTTGATGTCACAATCTAACGAATAAACCTTATCATCATTGCAATGCGACAATAAACCATGGCTAACCACAATAAACATGGTCCAACATGGTCTCAATGTCATAATGTGTCAAACATTTCCTAACGCCGCAATGTGACGAAAATATGCGAACAACACAATGCAACGAACATTGCCCTGTCATGACAATTTAACAAAATAGCCCCATTGTCGCAATGTCACGAACATTTTGTATTTTCGCTCTCTGAAGAATACAACATCATCATCCCAATGTGATTAACATATCCTCCTCATTGAAATGTGACAGAAATAGCCTAACATCATAATGTGATAAACATTTCCAAATGTCGTAATGTGACAAACATAACCCATTGTCTCAATGTTATGTACAAAATCTTATGCCGCAATGTGAAAAACATCGCCCAACATTGCAATGAGACGACCATTTCCTAGTGTCTCAATGTGACAAATATAACCCACTTTCAAAATGTGACAATCCTATTCCAATGCCATAATGTGCTAAACAAAAACCTTACCTTCCAATGAACATAGCCTTGATCATCGCTTTGTCTTCATCATCAAATTTTGACAAACATAGTAACATAGCAATGTTATGAACCTAGCCCTATTTCAAGAATGTGACAAACATAGCTTCGTCGTCGCAAAGTGACGAAAATTTACTATTGTCGCAATGTGATGTCAAACAAATATCCTAACATCATAATGTGAGAAACATTTTGAAATGTCACAATATGACAAACATATGCCTCCTCATCACAATGTGACACAAATATCCTAATGTCATAATGTGAGAAACATTTGTAAATGTCGCAATATGACAAACATATGCCTCCTCATCGCAATGTGACAGAAATATCATAATTTCATAATGTGAGAAACATTCGTAAATGCCACAATATGACAAACACAACCCATTGTCCTAATGTGACATACACAACCTAATGTCTTAATGTGACAAACATAGCCCAATATTGCAATGAGATGACCATTCCTTGACATTGCAACGTGACAAACATAACCCACTATAAAAATGTAATAAACCTATTCTAATGCCATAGTGTGATAAGAAAAAATGCTATGTTGCAATGTGATGACCATAACCTTATGATGTGATGTGACGAACAAAACTTCATGTCACAATCTAACGAAGAAAATGTTATCAACATTGCAATGCGACAATAAACCATGGCTAACCACAATAAACATGGTCCAACATGGTTAGCCATAATCAGCATGGTCTCGATGTCGTAATGTGTCAAACATTTCTTAATGTCTCAATGTGACGAACATATGCGAACACCACAATGCAACGAACATTGCCTTATCATGACAACCATTCCCTGATGTCGCAATGTGACAAATATAACCCACTTTCAAAATGTGACAAATCTATTCAAATGCCATAATGTGCTAAACAAAAACCCTACCTTGCAATGTGATGACGAGAAACTTACGATGTCATGTTACGAACAAAACCTAATGTCACAATTTAACGAAGATAATTTGATCAACATTGCAATGCGATAGTGCCTTATGATGTGATGTGACGAACAAAAATTGATGTAATGATATTTTAATAATGTATTTATTAAAGTATTAATACTTTAATAATGTTTTTATTAATATATTAATACTTTAATAATATATTTATTAATATATTATTGTTTTAATAATGTATTACTTTATTAGTGTATTAATATTTTATCAATATATTGATTAATAATGTGTTTATGTATTAATACTTTAATATGTTACATTATACATTTTTGTATTGGTATTTTAATCATGTTTTACTAAATACATTAAATTCAATGTAATACTATTTTATTAATATATTCATATTGTAGTAATGTATTTGTTAATGCATTTAATTTATTTATTGATGTGTTTAATATAATGTTAATATTTTACATTATTAGTGTAATAATACTTTAGCATTTTATTAATTAAATTAATAATGTATATATTAAATGATACATTAATGTATCAAACAATTAATTTGTTAATTTATACATTAATGTAAATTAATAATTTTTTTAATACATTAATGATTGTACCAATCAATTATCAATTTTTAATATATTAATACATTATGATTCCATTAATAATTTAATATGTTACATTATATATTAATACAAATTAATATTTTAATTTATACTTTAATAATGGATTGTTAAATACATTAAGATTAAGGTATGTATTACTACTTTATTAATGTATTACTTTATTAGTGTATTATTATTCTAATAATTTATTGTATTTATTGATGTATGAAATATATTATTAATGTATTACATTATTACATAACATTATACACTAAGGTAAATTAATGCTTTATTTTATACATTATTATTATATATTACATTAATATATCAATATAATATATTAATATATTTAATAATTAATTTACATTATTAATATAATAATACCTTAGCATTTTATAAATTAATAATGTACTAATGTATAAATAAATTGATACATTAATGTATCAAAAAATTAATATGTTACTTTATACATTAATGTAAATTAATATTTTAGTTTATATATTATATTAATACATTAATGATTGTACCAATTAATTTTCAACTTATACTTTGATGTACTAATACATTTTTATTGTATTAATAATTTAAGATGTTATATTATATATTAATACAAATTAGTACTTTAACCTATACTTTAATATGGATTATTAAATACATTAAGGTTAAAGTCACTATATTACTACTTTATTAATGTATTAATATTTTAATAATTTATTATATTTATTGATATATGTAATGTATTATTAATAAATTACATTATTACATTAATATAAATTAATACTTTATTTTATACATTATTATTATGTATTACATTAATATATTAATATATCATTAATGTATATATATTAATTTATTAATATAATATATTTATTAATTTAATAATTAATTTACACATTAATTATGTATTAATATATTACAGGTGGTTCTCAAAGTATTCGTCAACTAGCAACAACCACTTTATAAAAGTGGTTGATATACACCGGTGTCATTTTTCACCTTTTAAAATTAAAAATCCCGATCGACGTATATCAACCACTTTTATAAAGTAGTTGTTTCTAGTATTTACACATTTTTATAAATTTTTTTTTTTGTATTTGTACATGAATATTGCTATTATGTTTGCATATGATTATGATTTTGTTTTTCATATTTTCATATAATTATAATTTTGATCTTAACTAATCTATCTTTTTGTATTTTTAACCAAATTGAAAATAACGAAACAATGTACGAATAAACCTTAAGTTTCTATATGCGTCAATCCTCTATTGTTATTTCAAGAAAGCCCCCTAGCTTAGGTGGGAGGGAGGAATAGAACCGTTATTCTTATTTCAAGTGAGACTCATTTCCCCTTGACTCATCTTTTATCCAACCCACCTCCTTTCAAAAAGAAGCAAATTAATGGGTGAGAATAATAGAGAATATTTTAAAAGTTGTTTTAATGGGGTTCAAGTTTGGTGTTTAGAGGTGTTTGTTAGTCTTGATTGTGTTTGTTAGTTTTAATCTCACAAAGTTTTCAATTTTTCCACAAAGATTTTAAATTTCTTTATTTGAGTATAACATTGCTCTAACATAGGTTCTCTTATGAACGCGAGACCTAACTTGATTGGTTGGCATAATGTTTCCTTTATTTAGGTGTATGCTCTGGTTCTTTGGGGGATTTGCTTTTCTCCAACAAATTACTTTGTATGTAAAACACTGAACTGGCAAGTGAGGCATTAAATAAACATTTCATGCTATGTGGAGAAGCAACTCACGTTCATATGCTAAATATTCTAAAACACTGAACTAGCAAGTGAGGCATTAAATAAACATTTCATGCTATGTGGAGAAGCAACTCACGTTCATATGCTAAATAATATTTGGATTGGTCTTCCAACATGGTAACTTGTTATAGTTTTGAGTACTTTGTATGGCATTATAATTATATTTGTGCATATATTGTTTCTTACTTAGATTATAGATTCATCAATAATTGATACCCTAGAAAAGTCATTTCATATTGCAAATGAACAGAGGAAATAAACTCAATAATTGTTACAAGAACATATAACTTAGTGGGTCAATGGGTTAAAATATTTAGGTTAATAAACAATGAGAATATCAAGCCATAGCTAGTATGTAAAATCGAATGACAATGTAATCCATTTTTTATAGTACAAGTTAATTATATATACAATAATATTTGTGACATCGACATCATGACCACTTGAGATCTATGTTTGCAGCATCGACAACATCACTTGAAATATATGGTTGGAGAAAGATGTCTATGTCAACTCTGTTGGAGATATTTCACACTCACACCAACCTACTAGTTCTTTTTCCTAAGTTTACTAGCCTAAGTTGAGGGCACCATTCATAATTGAGAATAGTCCCTCCTAAAATAAAGGTGTCACTCCTCTTCAGTCATCATTCAGTTGTACGTTAGTTAGAGTAGTGAATTTGAGTCATGCATGGAAACCTCAGTGTTATCAACAAGTGTTGTATGTTCACATTGGGATCATCACCAGTGAAGGAGCACTTACCTTGGGATCATCACTAGGAAGACACTACCCACGTGCATGGATGATATTCTCTCCACTTCACTTATCTTCAATAGTTAACTGATGACTACATGGTCAGTTAAATAGGACTAGGTGGCAATTCACTTTGACTTATGTTAGTGAGTGTCTATATCTCTATAGATCACTACTATGGTGCATCACTTCAACCATGTATATCATGTGTATTATTTCATTCTCACATTGAATCAATACAATTCATTAGTCTATATGTGTGTGTGTGTGTTCTTCTTTTGCAATATTTGTGTTAATTTCTACTAGGTAAGTCCTCTGTGAAATTTTCAATGAAACTTCACATGGTATTAGAGCCCATAGGTTTCTAGGAGCAAGGCGCATAGGCACTCATTTGCAGGTACACAATATTGTAGAAGTTAGAAAGAATGGATTTTTCCCATCAACTCTTCTTATGCCACACAACTATTTTGAGTGGAAGATAAAAGTCCTACTTCAGCTGAGAGGTATAGCATTGTACCAAATAACCATGGCTATAGAGACGAAACCAACATCAACAATCAAGAAATACAAATACTTCAACCGCATGGATGAGCCCTTCAGTCTCATTTGTATGTCAATGTATCTCGAGCTATTGTTTCATATTGAATCTTGTGCTACTCCAAATGAGATCCAGACCACTCTGGAAGGTCTCTTTGGAAAAAAATATGATATGAGAGGCCACATGATCAAGATTGAGTTGAATTCATTGGATATGAGAAGCTTTGATAATATCCAATACTTCTTCATGAAGTTCAAATCCCTTCTTCTTCAGCTAAAGGGATGCATTGTTGACAAATATACCCAAGAAAAATCGATGATCCTTGCCATTTTGTCAAAACTTGGTTCAGAGTATGCAATATTTGTCTCAACATTCCATATAGTGAGGTTCACATCAGGAGAAACCTGGAAAATTCCATCACTAGATCTATTCATTGAATCCCTAATGCATGAGCAAGACAAGCTCATCAAAATGGGAGTGATCAAGAGATCCAAAGTACATGCACTTGTTTTTCATGAAAATAACAAATCCAATCCAAAGACCAAAGAAAAAGGAAAAGGGAAGAAAGATCCCAAGCATAGAAAGGACTCCAATTTCAAAGACTTTGATGACTCCTCCAGCTCCAAAGGTGGAAAGGGAAAGTGTTCGTGTTCAAATGGTCACTAGGTGAGCAAATACAGAGTGCTTGCATACCCTGTTGGGTTAGCAGGACAGAACAATTATCGAGCAGATGGTTCATATAAATAAAACAAACTACAATCTAACTATCAACTGAAAACAAATAACACTGCGAAAATAAACAAAGAACATAAAACACAAGACATAGGGGTCATCAATGGTTTCAGGCTGGTGTATTAATGAAACCAGAGCACGCTGAAGGAAGATACCAAAGGCTCCTTCTCCCTCCAACGGAAGGCTCTTCAGGGCCCTCACACAATGCTTTCCTTACAAATGAGATGAACTGTGCACGGCAGTGAAAGAACTCTGGGTGATGCAACTGATGGGTTG
>JASDQU010262967.1:25232-40343 GCA_032191745.1 Picea mariana | reverse complement strand
CCATTAATGAGATCCCTTAGAGAATGGATAGACTAATTGAAAGGTAAAAGGTTGTTGTGAGCTTTTCTCAATGGAAGAGAGTACCTCTGCCAGAAATCTTTGTGAACCAATACTTAGGTTTGGTGCTCCAAAGCTTCAAGAGAAAGGACTTACTATGCATTGCACTCTTATAAACACACTCAAAACTAATATCATTTTAAATTTGAAAGCAAATTTAGGCCTAGACAACGATTTCAACAACACCAAACAACCCTAGCGGTATTGATGGATTTGCTATTGTAATACAATGCTTATCCGAGATGGATTTACATAGGCTACAACAATGCACATTATGTTTAACATACAACATTGTGCTAAAAAAACAGTGGCTTAGCTTGAATGCCAACATTACAAACAAATAATTTCAATTGAACTCATAAACATATAGATAAATTAATTCAGCTCATAAAATCTCAAGTACTTAAATAAACATGTAGAAAAATAAATTTAGTTAACTAAAAATTGCAAATGTACAATAGAGTATAAATCAATGTTCAATGGCCATCATGCTCAAACTACACAACTCTTGACCCACATAAACAAATTTATTTAAAACTTGATGGCTCTCTTACAACACTGTCTCACTAACTACTAATTCTCAGTAATAAATCATGTGACAACAATCATTGCTTTCTCTCATTGACTTCAACCAAGAGAGATAATGCTCTATACATAGGCTGGTGATTAATTATGTATATTCAACGGTCATCTTCCACAACTCCTTAGTTCTAGGTTTGTCTCCAAGGTCGGTTATGTTGATTGGTGCCCATATATCTAGTGATCAAAGTTGACAAGTTCAGTGATAAAAGTAGACCAAGCCATTAATGCTCTAATGGTTGGGTCCATGACAATCTCTCACGGTCAAAGTTCAAACTTCAATAAACAACCATGCCAACCTTCGCAATCTTGTTCACTTCACATTTGCTTGTGCCAAACAATTATTCTTGAATGCTACACACCTTTGCCAAACAACACTTAGCGTGCTCACCTCATTGTCTATCACACACTTGAACACACTTAGATTTCCCATTACAACAATTTCTAATGCCCCCCCTTATTGCAAAATCAACCCCTTTGTCCTAAACATTACTCTCAATTTCTCATTGTTGTCTGTTATCAGAGGCTTAGTGAAGATATTTTTAATCTTTTCAAAGGGCTTACAAAAATACACTTGTATTTGGCTTTCCTTTTGCCTCTAACTTAAGTAACGAATATGAACTTCAATTTGCTTACTACATTGATGAAATCCATTCTTTGCTAGCTAAATATTTTGTTGATTATCACATGAGAGAGCTGGAGGTTTCTCTTATGCTATACCTATGTTTGCTAACAATCTTCTTGGTAACACTCTTGCTCATATTACATTCAACACCCCTTTGTGTTTGACCTTTGTTGAAGACAAAACAATTGTTCACTACTTCTTACCACTCCAACTAAGTACAATTGAACCAATGTGGAATTTTTGTCATCTCGGGCAATTGAAATAAACCAACTCCAAATCATTATCACATTAGGAATACTCCAATCCCCAATTCAACTTGTATTTAACAAATCTCAATATTCGTTTCATCGTCTTCCAAAACTTTCTTTAGGCTCTACAATTTATTTTCTATTGCTCCAATTACATAATCAATATCAAGGCAAGAAATGCCTAATTAAATAAGGTTGCCCATTATATATACATGGTCATGGTGATTGCTATTCCTAATTCATCTTGAGTAAATTTAGTTCTAGGATCTAGTGGGGAGTCACATTCTTCGCAATCTATCATTATGAACTTCTTGATCAAGTAACTAGCATACTTACACTGAGATAGGAAAATTCCTTCCAATTTTGTCAAACTACCATCCCCATATGGTAGTGCGACACACCAATATTTGTCATTTTAAAAGTACTTAACAAATCTGTTAAAATTAATGTAGCTGCAAGAACCATTCTTCGAGAGGATGGCAAAGACCCTAGTTGAGATCTAGGGCCCCCAGTACACTCCTGGGGTTCTTGGTCTGAGACCAAATAATTAGAGCCATGGAAAAAGACCCTAGTTGGGCCCCTAGTGTATGCTGGGGTTCTTGGTCAAGGACCAAGTAATTTGATGGTATAAGTCCCTAGATGTGCTCTAGGGCCCCTGGATGTGTTCGAGGGAATTCTTTCTCAGTGCTTGGATTGATCCTTGGTTGTGTACCTTGGTGGTTTTCACCCTAGTTGTGATCTAGGGCCCCTAGATGTGTTCTGGGGTATCCTGGTTTGGGACCAGGGAATTTCTTGGTTAAGTACAAAGCAGAGATGATGTGTGACCTTCTTCTCTCTCGGGATCGTCCATGTGACCTAGGAACAGTGAAGAAGAAGGACATGATCACATCATTAACTCTCCTCATATGCTGGGATGATAAAAGCTTATAAGTTATATCATGAGACTCATGTGGACATTCTGCCATTAAAGAAGAACTTAACTTTTGACTTTGCCTCATTTTTTATTAATGAAACCCCCCCTTGCTTGAGTTCTGTCCCCCTTATTTGTTGATGATGTGTTGGTTCATTTCTTTACTCCTTAAAGAAAAGCTGACCGCTTTTATCTTGAAACTCCTCTCTTTGACTTGCCTTATTTCCTTGTTGACTTTTGATTTGTCATTTAATATTTTAAATGTTAAAATATTATTTGTTTATTTGTTAGGTATTAAACCTAACCCGAAAAGTTATGGCAAGTAAGCGAACATGATTAGCCCTAACCCTACCTACCTAAAACTATAAAAAAGAGTCTATCCCTCACTTGCTACTCTCATTCACTCACTCTCTTAGTCGAGTTTATCATTGAGGTTTTTAGCGCAGCTTTGTTGGATAGGGGTTTAGTTTGCTGCGACTCTTCTAGATTAGGTCTCTGAACTCCTTCCTTGTGTGTGTGTGGAGTCTATCACAAAGCAAGACAAGAAGAAAAGACAGGTTGTGGTCAAAACAGAGAGGGTCGATGACAACCACCATGTGCAAGCATTAAAGCTGACGTTCAAACTTTGCAACGATAGAACCAATAGCTCTAAAATCAACATACCAAGCTGCAAAAGATATATCAGAAGCTGCATAAGAAAAATCAAAAGGTGTTGCCCAAAGAAATTGGAAAAAGTCTGTTTTTCCATGTTTTTGTCATTCTTGTTCGACATGCCTCTCGGACAATTGGAGGTGAATTCGTGAAAATTGAAAGAGGTTTTTGTTGAGAACAAGCCCATGCACAAAAAACTCTCTCAGATTTTACACATGTATCACAGTCTGAGAGAATCGAAGAGACCTTTGAGGCCATTTTTCTAGAAATTCGCCATGCTCTATTTTTTTTTTTTTCTGTTTTTGTCATTGTCTTTCGATGCGCCTTCTGATCAACTGGAGGTGAATTTGTGAAAATTGAAAGAGGTTTTTGTTGGGAACAGACCCATGCACAAAAACCTCTCTCATATTTTACACAACTATCACAGTCTTAGAGAATCGAAGAAACCTTTGAGGTCGTTTTTCCCAGAAATTCGCCAAATTTTGGGTGAGTTGTGTTCTAGTTTATTGCTATTAAAGAGGAAGAAGGGGCCCGAGGATAATGCCAATCAATCAAGTTATATCCCAGTTGGCCTCCAACAATGCACATGGATACAAGTGCTCGATATAGAACCTAGTTCTATCAGTCCTAGTCAATTTTGTCAAAGCTCAGCTCGCTCCAACATATGCATTAGTCTAGTTTTATTACTAGTAACAGTTTTAGTCATTTAAGTGCAAGACTCTTTTAGATTAAAGGCATGATAAGTGGTCATTTGTGTTTGATATGAACCACTTCTTTTTGTTAAGTCAAGTTTAGAGTATACATTACTATACTCCAATAATATTTAGTTAAGTCAATAAGTTGTTCTCCAACTGATAGTGTAGAGTTAAGCCTCAGTTCCAAATGGACGAGAGCCTCTACAACTTTGATAAATATGCAATTTTTGTATTTTTTGGGGGTTCGGTTTCTTGGGAAGAATATCAATACATCAGACTGGTTGAACCTGTTCTATGCATGGATTAAAGCTCTCTACCTGGTGAATACACTCTTGATGACAATGTGTTTGTCCAAATCTACATGTGTTTTTATCTTATCTTGAATGCAGTTTTTGATTCGTGTGAAGTACATTTCATTTCCTTTTAGCTATTGTATAACTCATCTTTATTGATATGCAACCTGTAAAACAACTAATGTTTTGGTGAAGATTTGTTTTTATTGCAACCCGTGGGAGTAATTGTGTTTGGATACTTGTTTAATGCTTTGAAATGATATTTTAAGACTTAAACTTCTTAGACCAGATTATTTATTGAGTGGTTTGTTGTTCCTCTTTGTTTTTACCTCTATTATTTCACTGGTTTGTCATTTGTGTGCCACCATCCAAGGAGGACCCTCATCCATATCATTTTGCCAACCCAACCATGTTCTTGTCTTGGTAAACCAACCCTCCAACTAACCAACAAAATAAAAAAACAAAAAAACCAACCATTCTAAACTTGAGGTGGCCTAGCTCTGCCCTTTAGCAGTCAAGTGTAGACTTTAAGACCAACATCTTCTGGCGTCGCTGTCGGGGAACAAAGTAACGAAACAATCTTTCCCTGGGAGAACGCCAAAGATTAGATCTGGTTTTTGATGGTGAACAAAAACCAGACACACATAGTGACTGCAATCTTTCACCTGGCGACTCCACAATCAAAAGACTCCACTAGAGGATGAGCCCAATTTACAGAAAATGAAATGGTGGAAGGAAAATACTAGGTACCAAGCCATCAATTTTTTCAAGGAGCTCATAATTTTTTTCATCAGTTTATTCCTGTCTTTTCCTTTACATGAGAAAAGAATTATCTTATGCTTTGTTTACTCAGATGATTATAAGCCTACAAATGCATATTCCTCCTTGAGTAAAGAAGACGTGTCTTCTTCTTGTACTATCGACCTTGATCTGATCTCATCATATGACTTTATTGGAAAGAACGAGGTCCATATCTCAATTCCTCTTGAAGTTGACTCATCTTGTAAACCTGTGAATAACAAAGCTAATTTATCACCTCCTCAAGTCATTACTGCTCCATTTTGTAGCCATCTCACTTATGTTCAATCCAAGATCGGAGAAGGTTATAAACCTATGAAGCTACCTTTTGCCCTCTATGACTACCCTCCCAATTTTTTAGATTACCTTCCCAGGTTCAATGGAGAAGATCATGTGATAGCCGAGCAACACATGGTTGCTTTTGAGCGGTTTACAGATCTTTTTTAAATCATTCATGAGGATGTGTTCATGAGAACCTTTTTCCAATCTTTATATGGGGATGTTGGATTCTGGTTTAGAAACTTGAAAGCTGATTCTATTAGTTCATGGAATGAGTTGCGTAATGTGTTTTTGAGGTATTGGGGTGAGAACAAATCCTTTGAACAATACCTATCAGAGTTCTACACCTTGAGAAGGGAGAAGGATGAAACTGTTATTGTATTCAATAAAAGGTTTCATAATTTTATCTTAATATGCCCATGGAAATTCAACCTACTGAAGTAGCTTCCATGGTGCAATATACAATTGCACAACACCTTGATCTGGTTCTTTTTCTCAAATAGAGAAGGTCATCATCATTGCAACAGATGTTCACTGATGCAGAGGAGATTGAGGACAACATCCGAGCCTGTGGAAGGCTCTTAAATAGAGTTTTGGATGAAGATTTGGAACATGAATAAGTTTATGAGCATCATAAATCATATTTGGATACAGAGGAATCCAAGGAAGGATAAGGACAACGGAAATCTGATCCAGGTTCTCATTTGCTTCAACATATTCATGTATCATTTTCAGATTTTTATTATTCCTCGGATCCTGAAACTAATAAATCAAAGTTTTCTATTTTTGAAGCTAATTATATAGATGATCATCATAAGAATGAATTAGTAGAGGATGATGATCAACTTGTTAATCAACAAATCACCAGGTCAAAATGTCTTGCTGTTTGTATTCAAGATCAACAACCATTAGTTGTTTATGATGATATTCAAAATTTTATGATTTTAGACTCCTATAAAAGTTTTTCATTACAGTAAAAACACCAACAGTCTGAAGAAAGATTTTTCAGTTGTCCATTCAAGCTTGAAAATTTTCAAACAAATCATGAAGATCAGATTTCTGAAGTTCAATCTATAAAGATTTATGACTTTCAAGAGTTATTTCATGGAGAACAAAAAGATCATTGTTATAACAATGCGGTTGATGATGTATATGCTTTGGATAAGGAGTATATTTTGGTTGATATGCAAAAGAAAGCAATGGTACCTTTTATTCTCAAGGGTGGGAAATACTCTGATTCTAGCCATAAATTACAAAGCACGTCACAACTAAAATCATGTGCTTTCATTAATAAAACAGAGAACCTGGAGGAACATATTAGCTATAAAAACCAAATTGAGGGATGCATTGTTGTTCCAAGTCATCTTGTTGCTGATATAATAACTGAGAAAATTTCATTTCTGCATAATGATATTGAAATACAGAGGAAACCTTCTCTTTTGGGCTAGTCGTAGGTTTTTCACGAGTTTTTAGATCCAGTGGCCATTTATATGGAGTTGAACTGAAGCAATAAAATTTCTGTCTTTCATTTTGTAAAGCCAGAATTTCAAAACTTTAAGTATGGACTTCAAGATTGTAAGTTGCTGCTATGTTTTTCAGTTTCTACTATCATATTCATACTTAAAGATGGAGTTCATATGACTTCACTGGAAATCTGATTACACATGATTACTTGGTTCTCGGTTGAGTAGAGTAGGGGTGTGTTGAATAAGTTCATCATTCAAACATTTCATTTTTAGTTTATTTATATTGTAGATCAACAATAAGACTCCATATCCCAACAAAGGCACTGGGGTGTAGCTATAGATTTGAGTTTGAGTTGAATAAAGACAGGTTGCATGATTGACAGACATAAACATAGAAGGAAGGAGGGAGCAAGTTATTGAGTTCCAAGGCACTGATCTGTTGTTCTCAACACCCCACAGGGGGGTGCTGTCCCCAGTTGGAGCCAACGTTGAGACCTAAGTCTGCACCCCTACCCCTCCTCTCTCATTGCCCTATACCTCCATAAAAAATCATTCATTTTCTGTTTGGTTAAGTCGGTTCCTCATTACTAAATGACTCAATTTTTTTTATCATTACCTCTCTTGATTGATTCTTTGCACCATATTTTTGTTTTCTTGAGGGATAATTAGATGTCATGGTTTGGTTTAAAGTACTTGCCATCAAAGTTTCCATAGGTTGAGCTTATAGCAGGTATAACAATGTTTTATATGCAGAATAGAGCTGATTGCAATAACCAAGATATTCTTGCAAACGAGGATTGATGTGCTAATTTTTGAAATCATTTTATAGTTTAATTTGTTATTTTGAATATTTGAACCGTTTGAATGGCGCCTGCATACGTGCACGATCATAAACAAGTGCCTCCACACCGGATTACACACAGTTCCATCATTACACAACATCAACTATGATCGCGAGAACTATACCAATTCATCATGGCCAATACAACTTGAATGAAGGGTTAACAACACATAGGTATCGGTTTAAATATAAAGAAACCTGCATTCACTACATCATAGACATCAGAGAAACTCTGTCCACTATGGTTCCTCCTCGAGAACGATGACAGTCCCGAATTTGCCAGCATGGAAGAAATGGCAGTGAATATTTTGAAGGGTATGACAGTGAAAAAGGAGAAATCGAAGTCTAATGAGTGTGAGAATGCATAAACACCATTTGCAACTGTGAAAAAGGAGTATCCTATAGACTCCAGTCAACATGGAATACAATATTATGGACTCGATCCTGAGCAAGATTCTATTGGCACCACACCACATGCTGGAGATCCTTACCATAGTCCACAAGACATTAAACTAGAGATTGAAACTGACACTTTGGGAGTACAGGGGTCCATTAAAGGAACACAAGGAAAGGAACCCGAGGTAATACACAAATATAATATGAGAGCAAGGAGAAGAACACTGGCTGAACACAACAAGTCTGTCACAAAGCAAGACAAGAAGAAAAGGCAGGTTGTGGTCAAAACAAAGAGGGTCGATGACAACCACCATGTGAAAGCATTAAAGCTACAGTTCAAACTCTGCAATGATAGAACCAATAGCTTTAAAATCAACATACCAAGCTGCAAAAGATATATCAGAAGTTGCATAAGAAAAATCAAAAGGTGTTGCCCAAAGAAACTGGAAAAACTCTGTTTTTCCTTGTTTTTTTCAATTCTCGTTCGACATGCCTCCTGGAAAACTGGAAGTGAATTTGTGAAAATTGAAAGAGGTTTTTGCTGAAAACAAGCCCATGCACAAAAAACTCTCTCAAATTTTACACAGGTATCATGGTCTGAGAGAATTGAAGAGACCTTTGATGCCGTTTTTCCATAAATTCACCATGCTCTATTTTTCCTGTTTTTGTCATTGTTTTTCGACGCGCCTTCTAAACAACTAGAGGTGAGTTTGTGAAAATTGATAGATATTTTTGTTGGGAACAGGCCCATGCACAAAATGTCTCTCATATTTTACACGAGTATCACGGTCTCAGAGAATCGAAGAGACCTTTGAGGTCGTTTTTCCCATAAATTCGCCAAATTCTGGGTGAGTTGTGTTCTAGTTTACTGCTATCAAAGAGGAAGAAGGGGCCCGAGGATAATTCCAGTCAATCAAGTTATCTCCCAGTTGGCCTCCAACAATGCACATTGATACAAATGCTCGATACATAACCTAGTTCTATCAGTCCTAGTCAGTTTTGTCAAAGCTCAGTGCGCTCCAACATATGCATCGGTCTAGTTTTATTACTAGTAGCAGTTTTAGTCATTTAAGTGCAATAATATTTTAGATTAAGGCATGATAAGTGGTCATTTATGTTTGATATGAACCACTTATTTTTGTTAAGTCAAGTTTAGAGTATACATTACTATACTTAAGCAGTATTTAGTTAAGTTAATAAGTTGTTCTCCAACTGATAGTGTAGAGTTAAGCTTTAGTTCCAAATGGATGAGAGCCTCTACAACTTTGATAAATATGCAATTTTTGTATGTTTTGGGGGTTCGGTTTCTTGGGAAGAATATCAATACATCACACTGGTTGAACTTGTTCTATGCATGGATTAAATCTCTCTACCTGGTGAATATACTCTTGATGACAATGTGTTTTGTCCAAATCTACATGTGTTTTTATTTTATCTTGAATGCAGTTTTTGATTTGTGCGAAGCACATTTCATTTCTTTTTAGCTATTGTATAACTCATCTTTACTAATATGAAACTTGTAAAACAACTAATGCTTTGGTGAAGATTTGTTTTTATTGCAACCTGCGGGAGTAATTGTGTTTGGATACGTGTGTAATGCCTTGAAATAATATTTTAAGACTTAAACTTCTTACAATAGATCATTCATTGAGTGCTTTGTTTTTCCCCTTTGTTTTTACCACTATTATCTCACTCATCTTTACTAATATGCAACTTGTAAAACAACTAATGCTTTGGTGAAGATTTGTTTTTATTGCAACCTGCGGGAGTAATTGTGTTTGGATACGTGTGTAATGCCTTGAAATAATATTTTAAGACTTAAACTTCTTACAATAGATCATTCATTGAGTGCTTTGTTTTTCCCCTTTGTTTTTACCACTATTATCTCACTCATCTTTACTAATATGCAACTTGTAAAACAACTAATGCTTTGGTGAAGATTTGTTTTTATTGCAACCTGCGGGAGTAATTGTGTTTGGATACGTGTTTAATGCCTTGAAATAATATTTTAAGACTTAAACTTCTTACAATAGATCATTCATTGAGTGCTTTGTTTTTCCCCTTTGTTTTTACCACTATTATCTCACTTGTTTGTCATTTGTCTTCCACCAACCAAGGAGGATCCTCATCGATATCATTTTTCCAACCCAACCATGTTTTTGTCTTGGTAAATGAACCCTCCAACTGGCCAACAAAATCAAAAAACCAAAAAACCAACCATTCTAAACTTGAGGTGGCCTAGCTCTTCTCTTTAGCAGTCAAGTGCAAACTTTAGGACCAACATGTGGTCTGCTCTAGCTGCCGCAGGGTCATTCCCTTCACCCTTCAGTGTTTCAACCAATTGTTGACCTGTAGGAGTCCTTCTCAACCAACCGTAGATGGTTTTTCTGGTTTCTAATTTGTGTGCTGGATCTTCTTTCCGGTGCCACYTTGCTRTCTAGATGATGTCGCYTTAACCTTTTGTTGKTGCCTCCCCTTGTGTTCTGCCTCACCTTGTTTGCTAGCAACCCTATTTCTATTGTGAATTGGACTATTGGGGCTGTTCTAGAACTGTTGATATTTGAAGCAGATTTTTGCATGGGTTGAAAAGWGTTAASSMTGWWCAKSSTTWACACTTTTCAACCCATGCAAAAATCTGCTTCAAATATCAACAGTTCTAGAACAGCCCCAATAGTCCAATTCACAATAGAAATAGGGTTGCTAGCAAACAAGGTGAGGCAGAACACAAGGGGAGGCAMCAACAAAAGGTTAARGCGACATCATCTAGAYAGCAARGTGGCACCGGAAAGAAGATCCAGCACACAAATTAGAAACCAGAAAAACCATCTACGGTTGGTTGAGAAGGACTCCTACAGGTCAACAATTGGTTGAAACACTGAAGGGTGAAGGGAATGACCCTGCGGCAGCTAGAGCAGACCACATGTTGGTCCTAAAGTTTGCACTTGACTGCTAAAGAGAAGAGCTAGGCCACCTCAAGTTTAGAATGGTTGGTTTTTTGGTTTTTTGATTTGTGTGCTGGATCTTCTTTCCGGTGCCACTTTGCTGTCTAGATGATGTCGCCTTAACCTTTTGTTGGTGCCTCCCCTTGTGTTCTGCCTCACCTTGTTTGCTAGCAACCCTATTTCTATTGTGAATTGGACTATTGGGGCTGTTCTAGAACTGTTGATATTTGAAGCAGATTTTTGCATGGGTTGAAAAGTGTTAAGGCTGTTCATGGTTTCTTTTCAACCCTAGGTTGGACAATGTTGTTTTTCTTTCAACCTTATTACTTGACAATGGCATAATCCTTAGACTCTCAACTTGTTGTTTTGTTTTCTGGTTTACTAAGAGTTCTTCTTGGCAAATCCACATGATCATGATGAAATCTACCTTGAGGGTTTGATCCATGATCCTTTATATTTTTTCTGAGCATACATTGGGGAAGGTAACAACAACATATCAAGTAATTTGTTCCTTGTTTTCAACTAAGGCAATACTCATGTAAATATTATGTTATTTAATATTTTATGTTATTAGATTATGCATAAGAAATTTTAATACTTTGCTGATCTAGAATTACAGTAGCAGATGATTGGAAATGTATAAAAAATTTCTGTTTCTAGCTAGTCTACTATTTTGCCCTTAAATTCTAACATGGAATCAGAGCTTAGGGCGTGAAAATAGTTCATTTGTGGCAAACTTTTGACCCTGCGTAGATCCACTATTAAGGGGTTGTTTTTTCAGATCAATAGTGAGTTTGTTTTGTATAAGATCTATCCTATAAAGAATTTTCAGTATGGCTTCATCTTCAGTCAAAGAAGAAGATATGCTTGAAGGGGCTTCAAACTTCAATGCCTGGAAGGCTAGGGTCTTTAATATCCTGGAAGCAACTGACTTGGATGAGCTGGTTACCAGGGTGATGCAAGAACCTACTTCAAATGCAGGAAGAGAAACCTTTGAGAAGATGCAGGACAAAACCAAGAGGGTTATTTTTGACTTAGTTAAATATAGTATGATGTCTCTTATTGCTCACCTAAGGACAACAAATGAATGCTTTGATTCCCTAGCCAACTTGTATGAAAATAAGGCCCCAACTCAGAAGAGGACCTTGAAGAAACAATTGCATACATTGAATATGGGAAATGACGAAACCATCTCTGCCTTCTTTTCCAAAATTGCTCAAACAAGAAATTAGATTGCAACAATTGGAGTTGCAGTGGATGATGATGGCCTTGTACAAACAACAGTAGATGGTCTTCCAGAATCATGGGAGACATTTCTGTCATCTGTAAATGGAAGAGAAGTTCAATCCAACTTTGAGATATTATGGCATGATTGCTTGGAAAAAGAGGGAAGATTTAAAAGAAGAAATGAGCCCTCAACGGTGAAAGACCATGATCTTTTAGCCAAAGCCAAGAAATGGAAGAAGTTTCCTCAGCACAAAGACAAATGTACGAAAAATCAAGGTAAGCACTCTCATTCTCACTCTCATTTATCTAAAGTAAGATGCTTTAACTGTAACAATCTAGGTCATTATGCAAAAGACTGCAAGAACCCTCCTTCACAACAGAAACGAAAAGGCAGGTTCCATGCTTCAATTGCAACTGAGGAAGAAGATCCTCAAATAAAGAAAACCAAAGCTGTTACTAAAGAACAAGAATAACGCAGAGAAATTTATATTGTTTCAACTCTCTCTGGTGTTGTCACCAAATCAGAAGAAATTTGGTTAGTGGACAACGGGACCTCCAAGCACATGAGAGGTTTCAAATAGAACCTTGTGATCTACCAAGATAAGAAGTTCAATGTGAAGGTAGAATTGGGTGATGATGACACTTATGCCATCAAAAGAGTTGGATCAACATCTTTTCAACTTTAGTCAGGTAATGTATTTCATGTTGAAGAAATTCTTTATGTTCCTGGTTTAAAGAAAAATCTTATTTCAGTTGCAGTTTTAGAAAGTAAAGGGTACACAATAGCCTTCTCCAAAGGAAAGACTCTTATGTGGCCCTCAAATGAAAGTATGAGCTCATCCATGACAATCCGAGCTCAAGAAGGTGGAATTTACAAAGTCATTGGTCAAGTTATTCAAACATTAACTCATGAGATGATCAACCCCTGCGAACTATGGCACAAAAGGTTTGGACACCTCAACTATAATGCTCTCCCAGGTTTGCAAAAGATGGTAACATGTATCCCAATTTTTTCTTTTGAGCATGATAGTATTTGTAGAGGTCGTTCTCTTGGTAAAAATACAAAGAAATCTTACCCTCACAGTAATAGAAAAACAAATGGTATCTTAGATCTTATTCATTTTGATCTCTATGGATTTATGACTACTCCGTCTATGAATGGTTTCCTTTATTATATCATTTTTATTGATGATTGCTCTCGTAAAACCTGGATTTATTTTTTGAAAACCAAAGATGAATCCTTTAGTAAATTTCA
Source organism: Picea mariana (assembly GCA_032191745.1). Lineage (NCBI taxonomy): Eukaryota > Viridiplantae > Streptophyta > Pinopsida > Pinales > Pinaceae > Picea > Picea mariana. The sequence continues at coordinate 27,081 of JASDQU010262967.1, read as the reverse complement.
GGATTTTAAGAATATTGTTGAGAATCAGACAGGTAAACATATCCATGTTTTCAGAACAAACAATGGAAAAGAGTTTGAATCCCACAAGTATGATGATCTCTGCTAGGATTTTGGGATTAAGAGGGAGCTGATCATGCTTTATAACCCCCAACATAATGGGGTTGTAGAAAGAAAGAACAAGACAATTTGTGAGGCATCCAAGCTATGATGTATGATCTGAATCTTTCGTTATCTCTTTGGGCCGAAGTTGCAAGTACTACAGTCTATATTCAGAACATGTGTTCTCATAAAGCTTTGGAAGAGAAAACTCCAGAAGAAGTCTTCACGAGTAAGAAGCCTTCAGTTGATCATTTGAGAATTTTTGGTAGTCCTGTCTACATACATGTACCAAAAGAAAAGAGGACTAGGTTAGAGCCCTTTGAAAAGAAAGACACTTTTGTGGGGTAGAGTGAGACCTCAAAAGAATATCAAATCTATGTGCTAGAGAAAATATACATAGAGGTCAGTAGAGATGTGACCTTCCATGAGGAAGCTATCTTTCGTCGTTCCAGAGAACTTCCCTGTGATACAGAGGAGCATGAACCTCCATCTCTAGAACCTTAAGATTCACAACTTTCAGATGAGCAGAGGGATGAGGCCAGAGAGCCTTTAATGGACCCCATAATGGATTCTATTGAGTTTTCCCTAGAGAAACCTCCTTCCAAAAGGAAGCCAACATGGTGTCATGAAATTTTAAAGGAAGCAGAAAAACATGCAACACCTAAAGGTACTTTCAGAGAAAGCAAGAAGCCAAATAAATACTCAGGTTTGATAGCTCAGTTGAATCTTGTGATTGACTCAGAACCTTCCACTTTTGATGAGGCTGTCAAACATAAAGTGTGGAAGGATTCTATGATAAAAGAATATGAGTCAATATTGAAGAATGATGTATGGGAAGTCATCCCAAGACCTCAAGGAAAATCAGTAGTAACCTCTAAATGGATTTACAAAATAATGCATGCAACATATACCACTGTTGAAAAATTCAAAGCTAGATTTGTGGCTTGTGGTTTCTCTTAGAAAGAGGGAATTGATTATGATGAGATCTTTGCTCTTGTTTCTAGGTATACCTCTATCATAATCATTATTTCTCTTGCTTTAGTCTTTAATTGGAAACTTCACCAAATGGATGTTAAGACTGCCTTTCTAAATGGTGAATTTGAGAAAGAGGTTTATATCGAGCAACCTAAGGGTTTTGTGATTCATGGGAAGGAATCCCATGTTTGAAAACTCAAGAAAGCCTTGTATGGATTGAAACAGGCTCCAAGAGCTTGGTATGAAAGAATTTACAATTTTTTTTTCCAGAGTCTTGGGTTCTCCAAGAGTATAACAGACCCAAATCTTTATATAAAGATTGTGAAGAATCATCTTGTTGTTAAATTTGGCAGCATCGATAGTCATTCTCCAATGAGAGACCATATGGGCCACCCTGAGGCTAGCCAGGGAGATTTGGAGAATCAACCAGTCTTGTGAGGTATTGACAAAAGCCAGGGGGAACAGACAACCTCTGTGAGTCAAACCAAAAGTCAGGACGAACGAGATGCTATGTGAGTCTAATGCAAAAGTCAGGGGGAACGTACAACCTCTGTGAGCATAGACAGTCTAGTGAAAAAGTCAGGGGGAACGTACAACCTCTATGAACATAGACAAACTAGTGCAAAAGTCAGGGGGAACATATGACCTATGTGAGCCTAGTCAAACCTTGTGAGCCATGAGCAAAAGTCAAGGTATCTAGCAAAAGTTAGGTTGAATGTAAAATTCCTATGAGCTAGAAACAAACAATATTCCTAATATTGCAAATGATGTAATT